>VTPC01002871.1:6522-56662 GCA_011009095.1 Ignelater luminosus | reverse complement strand
TGTAAAGCCATCTTGCAAATACTTTCTGAACCCTTTCTATTTTGTCTATGGCTGTATAAGAGGTAGGACTCCAAATCGTTACTGCATTTTCAAGCGATGACCTTACGTAAATGTAGAACAGATTGCACAGAAGTTTACTGTTTGTAAATTGGTAGTATTTCTTATGAGAAAATAAAGATTCTTATAGCTTTTTGCAACTATTTCGTTTATATGCGTTTCAAATGTGAACTTACTAGTAAATATTACTCCTAGATCCTTTATTTGATCTTTTTGAACAATTGGTACATTGTTGATCAAAAAGCTGTATTGAACTTTTGTTTTTGCTGTACTGTAGTTTACTATATAACATTTATTTATATTTAGTTCGAGATCGTTGTCTCGAAACCAATGTATTAACATACAAACAAAAAAATTTGATTTTGACTTTGCATTTGCTTTCTTTGTAAGAATGTATCAATTTTTACTTAAAATAAGTAAGCAGTGCTTAAACCCTACACGTAACCAGCTTTCATGGGTAATTCAATTCTTTGTTGTACACTATCAAATTAAATTAAAATTTAGCGATATGTACTTTTGAACTGTTTGTTTTAGTGGGCATATTTTACTATATTGCTGCAGATATATAATCCGAGCTTTAGTCATTAGCTATGAAATTTGCTGGAGGAAAACATGAATTATACACAAAGGAATTTGTACTTTAGAAGATGTATAGATGCAAGATTATCTTTTAATCTGTGGCTGGGTTGGTACTACAATGTTTTAAAAGAAATAAAGGTAGTTACTTTCATAACTTCTGCAAAAAAAGAGAGTAAGTAAAAAAAGGTTTCAACACAAAAACATCTGGGAATGCAAAGCATAACCACAACAAACTCCTGTTTTGTTACTTTTTTCAAACTTTGGCGGCCATTTTGACCATGTTTCCGAGGTAATATCAAAAAACTAAAAGTATATGCTTGTCTTATTTTTTGATGTAGAATACGATACTAAAGTAAAAAAAATTTGAAAATTTTCAATTCTCGGCGGCCATTTTGACCATGTTCCCGGAGAGTTATCAAAAAACGAAGATACCACCACGTTGTCTTTATCATCTAAATAAAGTTTAGTGCTAAAATAATTAGAGAAGCCAATATCTAAACATTTTGAAATTAGCACGAGATTTCCTATGTTACGTCTGCCAATTCAACACCCAGTATAAAACAAACAATAATAATACGTATCTCTATTTGGGTAATAAAGGTTTAATATTCTTCATTATGAAATGAAAATTTTGCTGAAAGCTGCAACACTATTTACAACCTATACTCAACCAAGGACCATAAACAGAGAGGATGGCCAAATCACTATTCTCTAATGTTAGCCAAGCTATTGACGTCAGTGCGAGACCCAACCGGTTATGTATTTCCATCTGCATGTGCAGTAACAACACTCTGCTTTGTTGTAGCACGTACAGTAAAACATGCAAATGGAAATACGCCAAATTCACCTAATTGACTGCTTACAGCACTTGTACTCAGCTATGATCAAGCATCATAACCTCAACAGGTTAAATACTTGTATTTGACATAACTGTAATTTAGCAAACAAAAACGTGTTTGAGAGAGACAGCCATCTGTCATAGAACAATCTTGTGTATACATTCTGTATTTTATACATTTTCAAAAAACTTGTGCAAAATAATTTTCTAAACAATTTCATTTTTCTAATATTGATATAAAAAATTAAGAATGATTTATGATGTGTCTACTGGTAGACAGGTTTGTTAAAACTGGATGTATCATTTGTAGAAACCAATATTTATTTTTGGATTCTCTCACTTTCTTAACTTCCAGACGAACAATTCTACTGAACAGAATCTTGAAAAAAAGGTCATTATTAATGTCAGATCTTGCCTATTGATTGTATCAATCAATTTAACAAATGTTTATACTTAAGATAAAAAGTTATTGAACAAATCCCACTTAGTGTATACCTATGGACTATTTTTTAAATTCACTCCATGTATTAATGCATTAAAAGGACAAAAATCTCTCTTTGCAGGTTCTTAACTTTACTCAATATCAATAAAGAAATGCAACAGAAATAAGCCGTTTTAAATATAAACAATAAAGCAAAAGGAGAAGATTCCTCAGAATTTAACGAATGGAGGTGTTGTAAACTAAAGTATTATTTAAAATTTGAAAAATTATAAGCAATGAAAAAGTCTGCAATTGTATATTTTTTGATTAGAGAGCTTTCTAAGTCATATGCGAAATGCAAAAATAAAAAGAAAAGTCTGTTAGAGTTAGCTTTTATTGTGATTTATTGTAAAGACAAGAATAATAATTCTAGTTTTCTTCATCCCATTAATATTTAAGAATCTATGTTGTTTATTTTACATTTTTATCATGTTTACCACAAGTTTATAAAAATTATTAAGGCATACTAATCAAGCAAGAATTATTGGCAATAATAATATATCCATATTTATATTTTAATTAAAAGATTTGCAGTATTACTTGATAACTTTAAGATGGTAGAATATCTGTTGTCAACATATTATTCCATAAAACTAAATGATTTAAGTATTAACTATCAAATGAGTATGAAATGAGTTCTGCTATTATAAGCAGAAGTGTAACATTTCAATAATTGAACAACAATCAACTCAGAATAAATGCAACAATACAAAGTATAATAAGTGTGTTGATTTATAATTTTTTTAGACTATATTTATATTGGCACATATCTTACTTTGTAGTAAAACTTGTGGATATAATAACTTCAGTGAAATATCTTCAAACCGTGTTCATATAAGGACAATAACAAATTTCTTCTAAACTGTTAATACAAACTTTTGAAAATAAAAAAGCAAATAATGGTAAGAACTCTTATAAATGTTTTTTACATATTTTGTCATCATCCACATAGATCAAATACATTAGATGCATAAGCCTTTCTAAGAATGTGGATCGTACTTAAATTTTGTTTGTAGTGTAAACTCACCTTCTATCAACTAATTTTTAGTACTATCACTATTTCATAAATATTAGGATTTGTAATACTTATTTAAGCAATACGTGAAGTTTTTTGAAAATGATCTGTATGTTTGTTGCAAAGGAATAAAAATATATGAATTTTACATAATAAATTGTAGAACCTATTGTGATGTCTCTGATATACTCGTACAAATGTTCAAAATTATAAGTTTTATTGTACATAAAGAAAATGAATGACATACAGAAGATTTTCACTATCATAAATAAGAATATAATTCATTATTTTAATGCATGTTAAGATGCTTGTATTGTTGCATTGACTGAAAATAATTCTTTTTGTTGTTTAAGTCCTGTTCATTTCTGATATGATTATTTAAAAAATAAATTTTGTACTATGTACTTATTATTTTTAAGAATCAACAGTACAGTTGTAAAATAAAATATAAAAACCTTTTCTATGAAAATTTCTGTTAATTTATTAAGTGTTTCTCAATGTAACAAAATATTAAATATTTTAAAATGATTATAGTACAAAGTTTATTTTCCTTTATTATCTACAATGTAAAATATATTGTTTAACAGTATATAAGCATATTGTGCCATGTTAAGTTTATTATTATTTATTTATACTTTTTTTTAAATATTTTGTTGTTTTTTAATGTTCATGTTCACTTTGAAAAAGTGAACCACTTTTTGTATTATACAGCATTTTTGATGACAAAATTGTGATTTGAGAATAATTTTTAGATGTTTCTATTATTTTTATAAATTTAAGATATTAGGAATTTGTAAAAGTGATATTATTTCCGTTACTTTATACAAGTAGTTATAGGAGTTCATAGTTTGTAGTAAGAAAGTACCTATTTATTCATATATTAAATATAAGACATGTAATACATTCCTTAGTAACCCGAAAGAATCCCACCATTTATTTTTAGTTAAACTAATTAAAATGACTTCCAATATTCAAGATTTATTTAAAAAGATATTTTGTCAATCAATACAATACATATGTATTAAGTATTTCTAAATATTGTTCCTGCACTATATATATATTTTCAAATGAAATCAATCAATTCGTACAATATTTGTATGTTAAAATGTCAGATTTGTAGAGATTTATTGATTGATTTTATAATATTATTCCCGATATAAGCGGAAAAGAGGCTGTGGGTGTGTGGATTATAAGTTTTGCAGTAAAAATTCTAATGGGGCGTTAAAATATTCAGAAAAATAAATTTTTAAATTAGTAGAGAGTACAATTTGGTACTAGCCAGTTTTACTTTTTTTTCTAGTCTGTATTAATAAGTAGACAAAGAGTACACATTAGTATACCGCTGAGATGTAAAATTATGAAAACAATAAAATAAATAGTACAAAATGAACGCCATGTTACTCTGGTACCGTGATTATGTTACAATAAGTACTTCTATACCCTTTGAAATATATAGAATAGTCAGAAGGGAAAAATGTATCAGCAAAAACTAAGAGCGTTCAAGTTTAATTTACCTGTGACAATCCACTTTATATTTTTATGAAGACGTAGTTTTAAAATATAAAATGGTAATGATGAGAACAGCATTAAAGGAATGCAATGAGATGTCAGAATCTGTTCTTTTTTGATGCATTTTTCTCTGGTCAATATTGCTTGTAGTCAAGAGCTTCCCATGTATTTGCTTTATGTATAACAGATGTAATACAGCACAATCTTTCTAATTGATGTTTATTCATTTATAATTAAACCATAATTAGAATTATTTCCTTTCCTGATTGTTCATACTTAATATAAGCAGGGTACCCAGCAACCTGGAAAAGTCAAGAAATCTTATTATACAGTAAAACGGTGAGGGAAATTTTCTAGTGACGAGGGCAAGCTTAGAATTGCTGCAAAATCTTTTATTACTATCTAACCCAAGAGATTCACTGAAACTGATCAGTGGTATTTTTTCAAGATCCTGTGTCAGTCTCAAGAATAATGTATTAGCATTGTTTTCTGCTAATAGTGATTGAATTTAAAAAATTAAAAATGGTTTGTTCTATATGGACACTTTTAGTTGCAATATAATACTCAATAAATGTGTAAAATCTCCCTTTTATGTGTCTTTCTTTCTATTCTCTGTATTTTATCTCTGGGTCCTTTCTATCTTTGTTTTCTTTTCTGTGTGTCTCACCTTTTTTCATTACAATATTTATTTTATTTTTGTATCTTCTTTTTCTTTTCTGCCCCCAACACTTCCTTTTTCTTCACTTTCCTTTGTCTCTGTTCCACTTTTCTTTTTGGTCAACAGAAGGGTAATTTTTGTTTTGTTTTCTCTTTCTTTCACCTCTTTTCTTTCCTTTGACCCTTTTCTCGCTGTTCTATATTTTGTACTCTGTTTTTGTTTCTTCTTTTTTTTTAATATACTCCTATTTGTCTCCTCCAATGTACTCATTTTAGTCCTCATATCTGACTGTGTTTGTTTCTATTTCCATCATTTTGTTATTTCTTTTCTTTTGTTTTTCTTTATTCTCTCTATTATTTTATAAACGTACAGTTTATAATTAATATTCTTTATTTCTTCCATGTTTGGTTTTCTTGACTCTTACTACCCACGTTCTTCTGTAGTGTTTGAGCTGACTTTGTCATTTCAAATTTCTGCAATTGCAAAATCAGTGTCAATTTCTAATTAAGATTGACGGCAATAACCTGACTATGATACTCTATGTCAAACTTACTCCCTTAAGGTCCTACTTAAAGAACCAGAAAACATTCTGACAAGAATAATATTTGCAATCTGTGTTCTCAAGATGATCATATACTGCATGGATTGATACAAAGTTGATCAAGTTCACACTAGTTTTGTACTCTTTGATATGCAAGCTATAGATTTCGAATGGTAAATGCAAATTGAAAGTTTTTGGCGTTCCTTGTTTTGATATCACTGTCAGAATTGCTATCTATTGTTAATTTTTTGGTGTTTTTTAAAACATATATAGTGTGTTTGACTGACTGTTCTAGAGTATTCTGTCATTTTTCAATGCATGTTGCTAAAAAGTGACGTGTATTCTCAGAGCACTCTAAAGCATTAGTAGAAAATGCTATTAGTGTAACTCATTATACAATGTGTCAATGAGAAGTGAAAACAATCTGCCATTTTCTTACACTTTGAAATGGAGTTCTGTAACATGGAATATTAAAATACCATATCTGTCATTTTCTGACCAAATGAAATGTTCGAGGTTCTGGTTTTTGTGAAAGTTGTATCAACTCATTCCTTTTCTTCTTATTAACGCTACTACTTTTCGAAAAAAGGTTAACATCAGAAAACTGCGGTTTTATTTTGCTGCTCATTTTTTTCAAATAGCAACCCCTCAGTTTCTTTGAGAAGTAGCATTGATAGTAAGATAAAAAGTAACCATTCTTTGCGATTTACGGAATGTGGAAAAAACAATAGCAGACAACATACTTACAAGAATCTCCTTTACATTGAACAAAAAAACATGTTTGAGATATTTACACATCATTTTTATCATACACTAAACACATGTGTACAATAGAGTTTACTTGCTAATAAAGAAGCTCACAAGCTTCTGCTGCATCATTCTCTTTTATAAGGCCCTAAATCGGTTTGAGTTACCCAGAGATCTGAGTTAAAGGGGCCCAACTTAATGAAGTTCTACTGTAGTTGACAAAAATCTTCAAAGAAATGTGCCAAACTTATATTTTAGGAAAATTAAGCATTTCTGAGCATAGAATTTGAAGCAGATTCAAATTATTAAAAAGTATATACAGGGTGTTATTTAAAAAAAATAAAGTTGATGCAACGCTTAAGTCGAAAAGTGACAAATATAATGTCATTTTAATATTCCAAGTTCCAGAGCTCTATTTAAAACTAGAAGAAAATGACGGAGTTTCTTTTCTCGTTGATGCCATGTATGGATTTTACTATCAGAACAATTTGTTGTTAATGTTGGTGAATATGGAATTTTTCTTAGAAAGTAGACTGGAAGATCCCAAAGCCAGGGAATTTAATTTTTGATTATTACTTAGTACCCTTGCACAGAATGTCATGTAAAATAAAACTTATATTCTTCATTTTAGAAAGAGGCTCAACTTCAGCTATGCCAACCAGATTGTGCAATGTTATGAGTAAAACTTGATCTATCAGATAACTTTATGTTGTTTTCAACTTTGCTTGCATCTTTCATATTTCTTTAGCATTTTAGTATCTAAAGTATATTCAAATCCAACATGCATTGGAACACGTGCTAGGCACGTGATCACAACAAACATTTGTCGAGTCGAGATATAGAGTGGATCAGGAACGCATTAAGGGTTGTATGCTTTTTTTAATCTGCTAGAAATTTTAATATATTTTAAGCTATTCCTGAAAAACAGGTCCATCAAAAGAAGTCAATACATATCAAATGCTAAATAAAAATTTGTATATATTAATAATACATGTAATCTCCATTATTTTATTAATTTTAATTTTTTTTTGGCAAAGTAAAAAAAGCGTGTAGAATAATTATTATTCCATACATGTGCAGTCCTTTTTTATATTTGCATCATATTTTACATCTTTACAAAAACATACGATATTTACAAAATTATAGTTTAAAAGAACTACTCTGCTTCGTCATCCAACTCTGATGTACTGCTATCTTCACCAACATTTATTATAAGTGGTTCAACATGGATTTCTATTACGTTGTCTACGTCTCATATTTTCTGCTCTATGTTATTTTGCAGGTGCTGTATGCAGTTTTTCCATTTTTGGGCGGTAATTGTTCCTACTGCTTCAAAAAAAAATAGTTTTCATATCTTGAAATTTAAATATGGTGTTTTTTCTGCGATGTAATTCTTCATGTTGGCCCAAATTAATTCTATTGGATTTAGCTCGCAGTGGTATGGTGGAAATCTCAATACTATTTTGTTTGATGTTTAGCCATTTTATCAATAATATATTTATTGTAACTTTTTTTATGTTCATTGACAATGGTTAAAAGTTTTACTTTGAGCAAAGAATCATTGAAGTTGATTTGTTTTGAACGTAACCAGTCCTGGATGTCTGATTTTTTCCATGCAGATGTTGGAATTTTTTCCATTTTTCTGGAATGGTATGGTGCACTATCTAGGACAATTACTGAATTTTCCTCTAGCCTGGGCAAAATATTTGAAAACCAATTTTCAAATGACTCGCCAACCATCTCTTCCTGGTAATCTCAAGACCTTTTAGACTCAAAAGCCCATAAAACATCAGGAAAAAAGCTGTCTTCACTACCAATGTGGCATACAATAAGTCTCTTGCCTTTACCTGTAAACCCAAAAATAGCTAGTTTCAACGACATTTTTCAAAATTAAGAATTATGGTAATTTTTTTCAATAAAAAGTAAATGAATTTTAACATGCTGATTAAAATCTTAACTTTAGGTATTTTTAAATTAAAAATTTGTTGAATAAGAATTATAAAAATCTGGCTAGCATTTACCTGAAGGAGTTTTTAGTCTAATGGAGAGACCATCCAAAAATGCTTGCCTTAATGATCAAACAGAATTATCCACCCAAATTTTGGATTTTGTGTGGCCAGCATTCACCCATGTCTCATCAAGATAATAAATCTTTCGATTTTCATTATGATAGGACTTAATTTTCTTTAAATACTCTCTCCTCCAAATAACAATTTTATCCTTATCCATCAGCATCTATTTCTGCCCCGTTTTTGAAATCTGAAGTTAAGTTTTTTAAGTAATTTATAAAAGGTTGTCCTTTTGAAACTGGATAAAAGAGGATCGTTGTTCACTTCCTTTAATAATTTATCCACAGTAGGAAGTTCATTTCTAAAGAAAAACTGGTGTACTTTCCTTCTTATGGCGTTCCTATCAGCATCGTCCACAGAGTCAACAGTGTTTTTTCAATTCTCATTGGTTTTTGGTTCAGAAAACGAGTGGGTATTCTTATATTCTTTAAGTATATTGAAAACACTTTGTCTACACACGCCAGATTTATTTGCCACTTTTATAGCCAAATCATTTACTGTTGAACCAGGTTTTTCATTTACCTCACACTTGTAAATATTAAGGATCATTTCCTTTGTACTAGCGAAATGTCGTTTTTTTACCGTTGTTTTAGGTGGGCTTAAACCAATTCCCACGGTCTTGTCAGCTGTATCGGTGTTGGACATCTCGAATGGCCTGATTATTCAAAAATAATTGCTCTTAAGCTTCATATATTGCAAAAGAAACAAAATACTTACCAACTCAACTACAAATTAATATCCAACAAATAAAAAATTATAAAAAGAAAGTCACAATATTCACTATAACCTTTTTCACAGAAAAACAAAATCTACTGCAATAGTTACCAT
This sequence comes from Ignelater luminosus, assembly GCA_011009095.1. Classification (NCBI taxonomy): domain Eukaryota; kingdom Metazoa; phylum Arthropoda; class Insecta; order Coleoptera; family Elateridae; genus Ignelater; species Ignelater luminosus. Next base: position 47,340 of record VTPC01002871.1, on the reverse strand, counting down.
TAGCGAAGAAATTTACCAGTAAACTAATTCTGACTCTGTAAAAACATCCCCATTAAAGGGCATGTCTGCATCAGGTGCAGCATGCAGCATGTTATTTTCATCCAACCAATAGAGGGGCAGATTTCGAGCAATCGTGAGCTGACCACGCAGCTATCACGCGTTGTTTACCAACAGGTGGTGCATGTTGGATTTAATATACTTTAGTATTAAGACTGCTTAGCTTAATGTTTTCATGATTTGTATCATCGAGACCCATGAAGTTAGGTCACTAGCCATTGCTGGCATCTAATATTATTGGTTTTAGGAATAGAATAATTCAACACTAATAATCAGTAAGAAACTTGAAAAAAAAAAATTATTTTAATAAATTGTTTTACAAATATTTAGTAAGACAATATACACTGTTTTGCAGAATTACTTCGAGTTATAAAAACAATTTAATCACTTAACATCCTACATATTTACATACATAATAAAATATTCAATAACATGGTTAACCTATACTTCTATTCGTCTTAGATATGCGTCCCACAAGAGTTTCTTATAGTTTTCTGCAGCAGCACCTGGTTCAGATGCTTGAGTAATTCCTCTTCCAACAACAGCAACATCTGCTCCTCGTTCTAACACAACACTTTCAGGAGAATTATACTGCTGTCCCAAGTTATCTCCAGCAACATTTACTTGCACACCAGGTGTTAATTGTATCATGCCAGGTTTGTCAGTGAATAAAGGAGTTTGGCACACAATACCTGTTATTAAGTCAGGGTATTCTGACATCATTTGTAAAGTACCTTTGGTGTACTTCTCATCTATAAGGCTTCCAGCAGCACTAGTTTGTGCTAACAAGAAAACTCCTCTATTCTCTAAACCTGAACTTTGTTTAATAGCATCCAGAACACCTTTTCCCGTTAAAGAATGGGATGTTACTAATTCAGCCCACGATGAGATTTTGTAGATACCTTTACTGTATTGATGTTCGACTGTTTTTCCTATATCAGCAAATTTTCGATCTTCAAAAAGAATAAAGTTATATGTTTGCGCAATATTTTTTAAATGGTTTAGTAATTCCATGGAAAAATCTTCGACAATATCAATATGGGTTTTTAATAAGCAAATATGAGGACCAACTTGTTCTGCAAGTTTGATTAAATCAGCAGATTTAGTAACATCTGCTGCTAAACATAGATTTGTTTGCTTGTCTGAAATAATCTTTAATAATTTCTTTGTAATAGGATTCTCTGCATATTCAACTCGTTTACTGTATGGCAATTTTAGGCGATCTAAAAAAAGTGCAATCATTATCATAACCGAATTTAGAATTAAAATTTTACTTACTAATATTAGGATTTTTCTTAATTACACTAGAATCTACTTGTGATTCTTGTAAATAATTAGCAATCTTTTCAACAATGGTATCATCTACACAATTGGCTTCTCTTAAGTATTTTATGAGTTGTGTCATACTTAACAATGCATGCATTTTAATTCCATGTTCTTTTAAGATATTCGCGCCACCCTGTTCACGATTTAATAGAACAACAACCTCTTTACATTTAATACCAGCATCATTTAAATCTTTAACTGTCTCCAAAATACTGCTTCCCGATGTCACAACATCTTCAATTATTAAACAGTTGTCACTTTCTTTATAGGAACCTTCAATTAATTTCTTTGTGCCATAATCTTTTGCTTCTTTTCTACGCATTACCATTGGCAAGTCTATGTTTACTGATACTGTTGTTGCTATTGGTAAGGCAGTGTATGGAACTCCACATACAATATCAAATTGTTCTAGACCATTTATGTATTCTATTAACAAGTTTGAAAGTGTTTTCTATAAAAAAAATAAAAGAACTGCTTTAGAAAGTATTCTTAAACAAAGCTGATTAATAATTGAGGTTTATACATATTGTTTTAATCTTTATTAGCAATAGTTTTACAGTTTTAGTGTAAAGTGAAATGTTATATTTATAGGAGGGCCCACCCTGTGTTCAGTTTGAAGCTTAAGGGAGACCCTCGAAGTGTCTAATTTGAGGCTTAAGGAGAACTCCCTTTCATGTCCAGTTTGAGGTTCTGAAGGGAAGACCTCCCATGAGCAAATCTGATGATTTATCTTTAGTTTTTAAAAGTAGTTGTCCTAGTTACTTGTTAAATGATCTGGCAATCCTAATTCAATACCAATAATAATAAATAGTAATGCCAAAGAAATATTTTAAGGTGCATTTTATTGTATTATTACTGTTACCCACATGATAAATATTTTACTCTTACCATGACTCTAGGATGGCTTACGATTACCCTTAAATCGCAATAAACTGGTGTCATTAATCCAACTTTAGTTTTAAATTCTCCGAATTTTATAGCGTTGATGTTAAACAGATCCATCGCAAAATTCTTTAGTTTGTTATCCATGTTTTATACAATAAACTAAGAACTGCTACAAAGAAATTATTCAAGGAAAAATCGCGATGAAAATTAAGCAACCACCTGTTGCTCTTCCCAACACTTTCAACTTGAAATGTGAGGTTAAGTTAAGCGGAAATATAGATTTTATATTAATTTATTATAAATTACCTATAACTATTGGCTTATTAAATAAACTTAAATTAGAAACAAATTAAGTAAGATAAAAGTGATTACTTTAGAAATACATATATTATAAAATAGGAAAGTTTCTATTTTGTTAAAAAAGGAAAATCCATAAAATAATTACATTGATTACATTTTAATGAATATCTACAAAGATTCTTGAATCTCTGATAAAACTTTTAAGTCGATTAAAATTCCTGCAAAAACCGCGAAAATGCATAATGTAATGGGTGATCAGCTAAATTGCATGTCAAGTTGATTGTGAAACCTTGGCTGACTGGCATGACGTGCGACGACGCAACGGCTTTAATCGAAGCCTCGCTTTATTAAAATGGTGTTGCCAGAAGGGAGGGTGGGCAATGGGCACTAGTTGTAAGTTTTAATTAATAAAATTAATAAATCGAAAAATTAATGATCCTTAACTTTTCTAAAAGAAAGCAAAAATCTCAACTTTTCTCTATCGTTTCTGTTTTTAATTTTAGAGGCACTAAAGTATAACCTATCTTGTTACTTTATTTGCAATTTAAAATGAACTGTAAATAAAATTAGGTAATATTCCTACTGGCAACTCTATGAAAACCCTTACAGGATAATAGAACACATATCATATCACAGCACGTAAAATAAGTCCTTGTGTCTAGAGGAGCAAGCAACAATTAGTAGCACTGTCGGTGAAAGGTTCCTGGACGATCGTCAGCAACCTCAATTTTTGTAACGCAAAGGCAGCTTTTTTAAAAGAAAGCTTTCTTTACTTATGGCAGCGCGTAATCATGATAACTACTGTTCCTGAACACGTACTGGCGTCTTTTGGTGACGACAGTAGGTAGATTTACTAATAAGTTCTCTTTTAACTACTTGCACACCAACATCTTCATTGAAGATTCTTTAAGAATCAGAGAAAATTTAAAAAAATGGGTTCTTGCTTAATTACCGCGATTCTCTAATTACGCTCGACCACAGTCATAATAGTGTTCCAGTTCCAGGCTGGAACGTTTAATTTGTCAACATTGTCGATTTCCCTTGTTTCTGCCCAAACCGCTTACGTTTAATTTTCACCCTTTTGGGAATGACGTCGTTATCTGGTAACTTTACGTACGGCTTTACTTTGTGGCTTAGATTAAATCAGAAACAAACTTGACAACCCTGAAAATAACTAAAATACTTAATAAAAGCATTACCTTCTCAATGTTTAATAAACACGGTGTCCTCTTTTGTTTTGTTTTCTATCTCTATTGTTTAACTAAAGACAAAACGAGAAGAAAAATTGTGACGTCATCCCAAAAGAGTAAAAATTCAACTTTACACTCCTGCTTTTACCCTTTTGGGATGACGTCGTTATCTGGAACCTTACGTATTACTTAAATTAAATCTGAAATAAACTTGACAACCCTAAAAATAACTAAAATACGCAAAGACACTGCCGTCTCGATGTTTAGGCTGTCAATCAATAAATTAATAAATGCGGTGCCTTTTTTGTTTTGTTTTCTATTTCTGTTGTTTAACTAAAGACAAAACAAGAAGGAAAAATGTGACGTCATTTCAAAAGGGTAAAAACCAACTACAATTAGATTCAAATTTGTTGGCAATTTAAGTTGACCCTGTTGAGATATATTCTTGTTGGTTGCAGCGTGTTTTTTGTTGACTCAAGATGCCCTGTACGAGATACTATATACATGCTACAGGCGTAACGAAACGTTTAAACTTGTTTGTGGTATTTAGGCATTTTTCAAATAATACATACCTTGTGTGAAATCAAAATAATCCAATGTCAAATTGACAAGAGCAATTTACTGTCATGGTCTATTAATGCACGTAATACTTTTTTTTTGTTTGCTTTTTATTTCTGTTGTATAACTAAAGACAAAACGAGAAGGAAAATTGTGACATCATCCAAAAAGATAAAAATTAAACTATAATTTATCTCGGGTAGCAATTGACATCATATCACATCACACATTAAATTATCAATAAATCAAGCATCGTTAGTTTTTAGACCCAAAAGTTTAAAAAACGTTTTAAAATGTGATAGAAAAATTGATATTACTACTACAACAGAATAATGTTTTCCAATATAATATAATAATATGTAATTGGTAATGTTTCAAAGCTGAAGTTTATTATACGGCACAACTACTGTGATTCTTTGACAAAATTGTCTCAATGTACACAGTGGCAAGTTTCAATCTTTTCTTTGGCGCTTGACAGTGATACAATATATAATATTATTTTGTTAAATCTCGTTGTATGAGTTATTCAGTTTTTCTTTTTAGTTAATTGATTAAAATTCTTAATACGTTTAAACAACCATACTTTGAAAGCTAATGCTATCAATGGAGTGTATTTCTAATTTCAAACAGTAGGTCTGCTTTGGGGTCACGGACATATATTAGGGATGCTTCCTTATTAAAATAATATTAATGAATACATTATGTGTACATCATCAGTGCCACGTAGCGTACACTTAGTATACAGCGTTGGTACAGTTGGTACATAAAATATATTATTATAAGAAAAAAAACCCTCTTGTACATATTCTTTTGATTACAAGTAAGAATAAAGTTCTGTTTATCTAAATATGTTATACTATTTGTATAAATTGAACCGACAAATAAGATAAATCTATTAAAAGTATGTAATTACACAAAACGAATTTCACAGCAATTCATCATTTACAAAACGTTTATCATGCAGTATTTTTAAACTGATTTACAGGTAATTTAGAAGTTTGTTTTAGTAAAACTAGAAAGATATTTAAAAAATATGTAATAATTTTAAATATTGAAGAATTCTCAAATACTTGTAAACACTTTGAAGTGTTTTAAATTTAAATTAAAAGAGAGCAAGTTGCATTGCATTCCTTATGGGAATCGGTTTCGTCGACTTCTGTTATACCTAAGTGCGCCTATCTTTTATCTTTGTTTGGGTAAAAGGTCTATTATCAGAATTCAACAGTACATTTTTTTATAGTTCTTTTGCTGTCTAAATATCTAGGGACTCTATTACATACAAAAAATTCAATTTATTAAGGTTTAGTAATTTATTCAAGTAACAGTTGGCAACAGCGATTCGTTTATGAAATTTACCGGTTTGTTGCTGCAGGAGGCTTACAAGTTTTGTTTTATTACAATTTTACGAGTTTTACCGCGAAGAATTTTGTAAAGTAATTTTATTGAAGAGTGTTTGTGTTTATGTTAATCGTAGCTTTTTAGAAGTTATTTTATACCGAGTTTGCGTTTTGTATTCTGTCGCCTACAGTTGAAATTCCGTAAAAGTAAAGGTAAGAATATAATTTCTTTGGAGGTTATAAAAAGATTGATAACGTAATATAGTTTTATTTCGCAAAATATATACATTTAAAGCTTTTATATAGCAAATAACCTAAGCAGCAAATAACGTATAATAAAAATAAATACAGGTCTTCAAAGGCAACTTTTTAATAACCAGACAAACATTTTTAGGTTATATTGTAAATAATCCAATCAGTTATTGCTCCCTTAACATTGCTATATAAAACGCAGTTTCTTTTGTATATTCTAAATTGCAACAATAGAATAACATGTTTTATAGATTTCATTAGATATAATTAATTTAATAGTAAAAATGAGCAAGCAAAGATTTCTGGCAGACGTTATTTAATTTTGGACTGCCACTTGACCCTGGTGGTTTATTTAAAGCCTACAATAATTTTTAAATTTTGGGTATTTACGTTAATTATTCTTAGCTGTAAGTTAACATGGACGGCATTGCATTTGCAAAAATTATTGTGTACAAACTTAGTAAAAAGTTTTTACATTATGTACATCGCTGGCTGCTGCTTGCAGTTTTAAGTGGATTTATGAAAGTATACACTAAGTTAATGTTAACATCAACTTCTAAGATGAGAGAATTAAAATTTAATAAGGATATCAAAAGACGTTAAAAGTTGGGTTGAATACTTAATTCATAAACCCACTTGCACTTATAGCTTTGCAAAGCTGTTTCGTTGCTGATTATTTATACAAATTTCTATATAAATTCTAGTTTGATTTATATTCATTATTTAATACGTAATACATATTTTTATTATTTTTTAATTACTTAACTTTGATTTTTATTCAAGTAACAAATTAATAAACAAGTAGTATCCATCATCTTGCATGAGTAATTATTAGTATTATATTATTTTATATTGTGTCAACTAGCAAAGGGAATGTATATTACTTTTCTAGTAGATTTAAGCACTGATTTTTCTATTGGAATTCATTCTATGGAATATGGTAAGTAACGTTACTAGATTTTACATCGTACTCTATAAAACTATTTACTTCTTGTTTGCACAATATGGAATTTGTATGTCGTTGCTTCTTCCTAATTGTGATATTTTGTGTGTTCATTAGTGTAAATCCACGGGTATTTAAGTAAAGAAGTTTCATAGAAAAGAAATAAACATTAAGTTTGGTTATTGACAGGTTAATATAGATTCTAACCAATATGAAATGTTGGCAGTATCTCGTATTGGACTATGAGGGTTGAAACATTTTTTTGAATAGTTAGTTAGTTGAGAAGAGTTTTAATTACAACCTTATATAAATTCGATTTAATCTGTATGCAATATATATTTTCACACTTTTAGTATAATCTTTAGTAGACATTTAGTCGTTTGATTTTTTATATCTTCTTTGTGGGCTATGATAAATTTATAAGGTGAGATGATAAGGTTACACTATGGAATGTTATCTTCAGTTCTTTTATTGCCGAAGTTGCTTAATATAAATTAATTTAGATGGAAATAGTTCCATATGACAATAGCTTAGCAGTATTTTGAATTATAACAAAAAGGTCAATTTTACACGTGTTCACCATACTATACAATGTTCTTTATTATGAAACCTCTACTTGGTCTTTTGCATAAGTTTACATTTATTATAGAGAGCAATTTTATTTTTTTTGTAATTTTTGTAGTATTTGGGACTACAACAGCATGATCTTTTACAATATAAAAATGTCACATTAACAGAAATTTTGATTTACTCGCATGAATTTTTATAATTATTAATTTTATTCAAGAAGTTGAGTGCTAAATGTTGTTTTCTATAGTAACAATTTTATTTCTTGTATTGTAAACATATTTTGAAGAATTTTTAATTTTCATAAAAATTGTATTTTAACAATTTTTTTTCCATAATCAAGAATTGGTTTAAATCTCGGCTGAAGTAATATTTTGCAAAAATCTTGTTTCTTTGTTTGTTCCAACTATACAACTTCAAAGATTGTTTTGTGTATGTATGTCCTGTTTTTTTCAAATGACATTTCTGTTATGGTTAAACCTACATACAACTATTTAGCAATATAAAAAGTTCAGACTCGTATTCAACATCAACTTCATCAGTTTACTCTTATTACTGACTTTAAATGTGTTCTCAGTAAATCATCTAAAATTATTTTCATTAACTATCTTAAAGTTAAAATTAATGGTGTTTGCAAAAATTTGTTATCGAATGATTTTGTTGTAAATTATAATTGCAATATTAGAAGCTTATTTTGAGCTGTGAAAGCAAAGCTTCTGGAGATTGTTATAATACAAGATGCACTTTCTTTGGAAAAAAAACAGTGTTCAATATTCGCTTTGGTTAGAAGAACTTAAATATTAAAAGTAAGTCCTTCAAACGGCACTGATACCAGGTAGTTAACTTGAAGCAACTGAATGCTCTTTTATATGTATATTTGCAAAATAACCTTGAAGAATGAAAAAATCTTTGTAGGCACTTTTTTGAATCACATATTTATCAAAATATCCATACAGCAGTTCAGTTTTCCAGAATCATCAGCTAATCTGGTTGTGTTGGCAAAAATCTCGAAAAGCTGTTTTTTGAACGATAAATATCCAATGATTTATTTGATTATTTGAACCTCGTTTACTTAAATAAAAGTAGATAAAAAATTAAAAATTATTTTTTGGGCATTGCTGATTTTTCAATTTTCATCTATTTAGTAGTAAGCACTTTGAGATTATTTAATGGCGTAATAAACACTTGGACAACAAGATCATTCTTGATTCTCACACACAAAAGTTTAGATCAGGATTGCAGCATAATGAAAATGAAACTACCATAGCTCATGGTATGGTACGTCTCTGATAAGCTAAGGACTCCAACTATGGGCGTAATACACTCAGAGAAGTAAGTGATATCAAACCCAAAAATGGAAGTGCAATGACACCAGAAAAATCCATTAAAGACAGCATTGACTTACCCTTTAGGCTAAAATTAATGCAAGATATACAATAAATTTAGTCACTGACCATAATAAAGGATTAATACAGTCAATACAGTCATTGTTATCAAGTTTGATTGGGAAGATGGCAACTCGAATTTAAAGCACCTACAAATTATTATGGATAGATGATAGAATATTCATTGAAAAAACGGATAGTGCAATGGTAGAAAATGGAATTTTGTTTTTTTATACGTTGAGATAACCCGTAAGAAGTTAAGGAACAAGTTACCAAAGTCGATAGAATAGCAAGATGTCAGCTATTTTTGTAATCAGCTCTTTTTGCGTTTTCGATTTACCATTATTGTGTATACCTGCAAGATTTGAGGCACAAGAACAGATCCATAGGCGATAGGTCAGGTCTCACCTTCCTATCCACCTTCCAGGAAGACTTGTCAATTTGCATACCAAAGTGCGATGGTGCTCCATCTTGTTGAAACAACACCGCATCAAACTTCAAGAGGAACATTTTTGATGTACTCTGGCAGACTTTCTTTTAGGAAATTATGGTACTATCTCCTGTCCTTCAGTGAATTGAGTGTGTTGATTGGTTCCCTACAAGCACATTATATGTGGTGTTCTGATGAAGTATGATCTCATTATGGATGTTGAGAAACTTGAGCCTCATGTATAACAAAGATACTATTTTGTAACCACTGACAATATTGTATCTGGTATGCCAAATCTTCAGGTAGTAAACGCTGAACTTTTGTGCATCTAAACTGTTTTGTTCAGAATGACTTTAAGAACACATGGTTTCATCAAGAAACATCCTGTGTTGCAGGTAAGGCAAATTTAAAATGCTAAATGTTTCATTAAATGAGTGTCCAGTTCACGAAAGGTAATAACAAAATGTTTGAAAAACTTTAAGTGATAACGCAAAAGTTTTGGGTTTACATTACTTCTGTTTTTGTCCAGACAAAAAACTCAAAACTGGACTTTCATTGTGGTTCTTGCTTACCAGTAATAAAGTGTTTCATCATCTATAGGCTATTGAGATTTAAATTTGCATTTCAACGAGTTATGATTGATACTTCTCAAGAAACACGGAGAGGAGAAAATGAGGGAGACTTATTTTCGAAACGCAATAAAAAGGACGTCTGTTTTTTAAGGTTATTGTAAAAACATCTGGGAATGTTAAGCATAACCACAACGAACTCCGTTTCGTTACTTTTTTCAGACTTCGGCAGCCATTTTGACCATGTTCCCGAGGTGATATCAAAAAACTAAAGGTACACGTTTGCCTTACTTTTTGATGTAGAATACGATTCTAAAGTAAAAGAAATTTTTGAAAATTTTCCAATTTTCGGCCGCCATTTTGACCATGTTCCCGAAGAGTTATCAAAAAATGAAGATACCCAGTTTTTTTAGTTTTTGATGTGGAATCAAAATCTGAAGTCAAAATTTCAGAATTTGCCAAAAAATGCGGACAGACATACAGACATACAGACTTCGCAAATTCAGTAACGCCTCCTTCGGAATTCGTTGATAAGGGATGTTCAAAACTTGACTCGTTTGGGATTGGTCTTTTAAACCTATCTATGACATACCACGTACATCTGAACACAGCCAACTCCAAATGAGAAAGTTTTTGGACACTCGTTACAGATGTTTTAATTTGCACTGGCACCCAAAAAAAATTCTTAGTGATAGTCTTCTTTTATGAATTTAGCAAAATTTTTAGCAGAACAGACACTTTTAGCCGAGTCGGTCGCACAAAGAGAGCAACGTTTGACACGGTGTCGTTGGAAGTTTACTCAATTGAAGCAGTTTTCAGTATGGCAGAACACCATACGTAATGACTGACCAATAGAATCAAGTATAATAGCCGGTCTTCATATTTTAAACAAAATCTGCAAATTGATACGGGTAAGTCTTTGTTCTTATTATAATACTGGCACAAAATCTTTTTAACTAGATCTCTATAACCATTACTACCAAATTAGAATCGAGTAGGAAATTGCAGACATTTAAAAAAATCATTTTTAGATTGATCCAAGTAACCTAACCTTTTGGGCATTTTCTTTTTAATTTGATTTCTTGTATCTTAAGATTTTTAAATTTTACTCCAGACTGCCGAAAACAAAGAATTTAAAATACAAATTTATTTTTTTCGCGTTTTCATTTCAAAAACATTTTTGCGAACACCATCATAGACATATAATTCTCTTATAAATGTAAAAGTATTTCCATAAAGTTTTTTTTATTGAGCTTTTACCTAATTAATCATACTAGAAATAGGATTAAATCTCATAATTTTTGATAACAATATCCATAATATGGAAGTCATAACACACAACATTACTCCTCCCCAGCCCAAATCCAAAGACCAAGAGGTGGTGAATATCCTAGCTTCAAGTAGTTCGTTGGCTCCTTTGCCCCCTGGTGGGGTCACTACTCCGTCCACGGTGCCGTCGGGGTCGATACCCATGCGTGGTTTAGCTTGTACCCTCTTGAAGTGAATTATCATTAGGGTAAAAATGGCGAACGAAGCTGAAAAGAACAAAGTACATTAATGATGTATTTTAATGTTACTCTGGCATTTAGCGTGTTATGGAATATTACAGTAGCTATGAGATATGTTTGAAGTTTAGCAACTTTCTCAAATTAATGTTAGCGAAGCTAATATTCATACATATTAACTAATTTGAAAGTATCCCGAGGGATTAAATATAATGTTTTATTCAGTTGAGATATTTAGGGTTGCTTGCTGTAAAATTGTTTTTCATGAGCATGACCTTTTTTTAATAGACGGCCTTGCGTTTGAGTTCTTTGGTTTGTTAAGGATAAAAAGGAAACTTTCAAATAACGTTGAACTTTATTTATTTAAACCCATCTAAAAAAGTACTATTTCCTTGGTTTTTATTGTTTGGAAAATCTACCCCGTTTGTTGTTGCGTCACATGGATTCTGTGATTTTGCGGAAAAAGCTACTATAAAAAGCAATATTATTTTTCTCCGTTTCGTCTCCCTATTCTGGTATAAGTGCATGAAAAACGTTAACACCACCAACTACGCTGTATTAGGTGCTTGGCCCGCTTGATTGCATAAATATTCAATTTTTTCTCTTCTCTCAGGATATTACTTAACAAATGCTTTCTGCTTGTTTACTCATTTAGTATTCATTTGAAAGTTTCCTTATTTATGAGTCTTGTTTACTATACAGATACTGATATGAAAATTAATTTGTTAATATTTTACTAAGTGGCTATAAATATTAATATAAAAGAAGCAATTTCAGTAAATTGGTTTTTTTTTGTGTAATTTTCTTATAAATACAGCCAAGCAGTTAAAGTAAACAAATAAGACTGCCATTCAAAGTCAGCTGAAGCTATTCGTTTAAATTACATCAGGTTTTAGACGAATAGGAAGGAAGATTTTGCAGATAAAAGGAAGTTGAATTTTACGTAATACCTTCATTTCTTGTCATAATGATAATGCCGTTTCGAGATGCTGCTTTATTCTTTTACATTATAATGTAACTGACTCTAGGCGAATGACCGAATTTATTTTAATGTAAGTTACAAGAAAAAAGATTTTGTTTCTACATGTTTTTCTTTAATTTTTTGAATGGATTAAGATGAAAACCTGCGATTTTATTATTGTATGTCGCGATGCGACGCGACAGCAAGAATTTCAGAAAATGAAAATAGAAACTGTTTAGTTTTTTTCAGAATGCTTCAGAAACTAAAAGAGTTTGTTTCGTTACTTTGCTTTTTTTTCTCCTATTTAACTCATGTTGTAGGTATCTCTTAGAATCCATAGAATTCCAATAATGCAAGGAATAAATTTGAACTTAACCTAAATCAACTAAAAATAACTCGATCCTATTTATTATGTTCAGTAAAGTTCCTATTACCTTCACATTGTGAGAGCAAGCATTATCCTGTACAATTTTCTCTAACAACGACAAAATTTGTTTGAAATTTTACATACGAATCCAGCACATTATCGATACACGTGTCATGCTTATAGTGACAATCACAACTCCAAATATTGTGACCAATCAAATATCTGTAATTTTGGTCAACTAACTAACCAATAGTAATAATAAAAATGAATTTATTGCTACTACTGCACGAAAAATATTATCGGTATCAGCTCACTCGTTGGGTTATTATACTATTATTATTATTATCCTCCCACTTCATTATTGACCCGGCACTAAAAGCAACAGTTTTTGGATACAAAATAGTAGTTCGCACCTATTGGATCTGAAACCAAGTATTTTGATGATATTATGTAATAAGTTGTATAACTTGTTTGAACCACCAAAGTGTAGTGAAATTAAGATGTTAAGAAATTGGAAAACAAACAAAAAAGTAAATAAACAAGGATTTAAATAATATCAAGATCGGCCAGTGAATGGAATGCTCAAGTGTAGAATAAAATCTTTGATAATAAAATTTTGAAAATTAACCGCTCAAGGACAAAGATGTACAGTGTGTCCACATTTAGATGCTCACTACTGAGATCTCGGAAATTGTAAGAGATACGAAGTCGGTTTGCCTATTTTGGAGATCAGTTTACTTATGGTTATGTTTTTTCAAGAAAGTTCACGGCTTACTAGATATTTGCTAAAAACGAAATTATCTTATTTTTTTTCTAAATAAAAAGCATTTCTCACTTAGCGTGCCATGGCTTTAAACATATGAAAATCATTGATTTTTATCAGATAACTTACATTTGTTATGTAACAATTTCTAAAACAAAACAAAAGACGCTTTTAAGATACTTTACTGAGCATTCACAGATAGCATCAAATAAGCAGCTAATGCCCTATAAAAGCGTATTTATTTTGTTTTAGCAAGTTTTGCATAACAAATGAATTTCTTTGATAAAACTCCACGACTTTGTGTGTTAGATGTCATGGCACACTATGATGAAAAATGAATTTCACTTCATAACTCGGTAAAATGAAAGAATAGCTATGTCAAACCATGTATCACTGAAAAGCATTTAAGGCGTGCAGTTCAGTAATATGGAAATCGAGTAGGCGTTCCATTAGAAAAAAATTGGGTTTACGTTTCACCGCCGAAGTAAAACAAAAGACAATTGCGAAAATAATTTTTTTGTGTTTCGGAGTAAATTCTCTAAAACACCCTCTTTGCTGTTCTTTTCTATCTTTGCTCGTTCCTGAGATATTTCACTTTAAAGAAAATAAGATAATTCCGTTTTTAGCAAATATCTAGTAAGCCGTGAACTTTTTTGAAAAAACAAAAGCGTAAGTAAACTGATCTCCAAAATACCCAAATCTTTTCTAATTTAACCGACTTCGTATTTCTTACAATTTCCGAGATCTCAATAGTGAGCATCGAAATGTGGACACACTGTATGCAACTTCAACAGTATGGCTGATGCTCCTACTTTCAGAATTGCTGTTGAGAGAATTTAGAATCAGTATCGCAAGACTAGGCATTTCCACATAAAGCGAAAAGAGTTTAGAGCTTGACTATTAGTGTTGAAGTGTTCTTCGTCCCATCTAAGGCCTTTAGATCTTTCTATTTGGGGATATGCTTAGCAAAACTTAAAACGGTTATTACAGATAAATAAGACAAAATTCAAGGTAAAGTCTTCTGATGTGATGTTTTTTTAAGAAGAGTTGACGAAAGCTATGAAGAAGAATGAAAAGAAAGTTGACCTAAACTTTAATATCCACTAGAACATAGTGCAATGTATTCTGTCTTAAAAACACACGCCCGATCTGCAAAAAAGACAAATTTTGAGATTTCAATGTCTTTAAAATCTTGATACATTAGTTTGAATGTTTACTACGAGAAATTGTTATATTTGCATGATTAAAAGGAAAACATGGCCAATTATATTGTAGCTTAATTGGTATGAAACTTTATGACTACTAAATAGAGTTTATATCTAAGATACTGATTCTTTTACACCCTGTAAATAGATGTAGCCACGATGCGCGCAAGACAGTTCTTTTTCGAAAAATTGTTGACTTTAATTATCGTACAACATTGAACAAAAACGTTTTGACTTTCTGGTCATTCGTAAATTGAAAATCCTGAATTCAGGAATTTCCTGAAATACCTCCAAAGGACGCCAAATAATCCACATGGGTTTTGGCCCTGATGCAATTGCCTATAACTGTAGTACACAATGCTTGAAAATGACTATTTGATTGTTGTAGCTGTTTGAAATGTCTTGTTTTTTAGCGAATATTCTACAGGCTCTTGTATCGAGACGGGACTTTGGTTGCGGTAACTAGTGGTAGGGGATTGGCTTCCAAGAAATGCCGATACCACCGATGATTTTTCTTTTTTTTTGACGAAAGGGTGTAATTGATTTAAGAAGGTTAATGGAAAGCGCGGTGGAGGGCGAAGGGACAAAACACGCTCCCTGTTCCAGTACAGCAAGATGAAGAAACTAGATCAGGGGGTGACCTGTTGAAGGGCGAAGCCCGACCACTTTCGAAACCATGAAATTTCGTTTTGCCTCTACCAACAAACTGCGTTCCATCTTAGATTTGGATTTATTTATTGGTGTTAACATTTTTACACATTGTTATCAATATCAGTATTGCTTATAAGGTAGTCCTGCTGTAACAATCTTTAAGAACAAACGTTTTATTTCTAATTTAAAGGTTATTCACCACATAACTTTAATGCTTATTAGAAATCATCCGGCTAATGATGACTCGTCTCATTTTGGATCGTGTCAGATAGCTTTAAAAATAAATTGGGATCTAGCAATACTATGATAAACCACAAGTCTGCTATTAAAATTCTATCTTAAACACAACCAAAACAATATTGAGAGTTTGTTGGACGCCAGAGCTTTTTTGTTTAAATTTGAAGAAAAACTCAAAATTCAAAACAGTGGTGGTGTTTATCAATAAAATATAAGACACAAAAAAATGATATACAGTTTTATTTAATCAAAATTTTTATCACATGGACACAAACAATACAAAAACGCTATTCTTCAACACGAGTGAAAAACCTTTTTAATTTTAAATAATCCTCTCTAAATAGAGGTGACGTCAGCCTAGTTTAATTAATAACTAGGTTAACAAACAAACATTAAAAATAGTAACTTAATTATCAATAAACAAATAGATATTCATAATATGGAATATATTTAAATCATCGAATAAAATGGATATCATCGATAGCAACTAATTGTCTATAAGCAAATGGATATCCACAATATGACTATATTTAATTGTTAAAATAAGTGGGTTTTAACAATAACCACTAGTTCAATAGAAAAACCAATAGTTGTCACCAAATTGCAATTGTTTCACCTTGTCGTATGAACAAATTTTTAAAAAAACAAATCAACGATACAACAAAGCACAATTTATTTAACTCACAGATATGTATGCACTTCTTGATTTTATCACATTCCCGTGAAGATCTACATTCAATGCTGTTTCTAGATCTTGTTTGTTGATCCAAAGTACCATTGTATTTGTGAGGTTATGAACGACATTACCTCTGATGAATTTCTTGCTCAAATTAATAAGAAATTCAAATTGTTCTGGTTTTTCTAATGGTAAACAACAGGATTTTTACTTGAAACCACTTCGAGAACCCACCCCTATAACGAATGCATATAGGGAATTAAACAAAAATCCTCGGTTTTTTGCAGGTCCAAAGACTAAAAAGAAATTCACAACACAGGAAGAAACTAACACAATATTTAGTCCGACTCGCTGAAGAAATCTAATTTTTGATTGCAAAATTCCAACTGCAAATATAATCAACCTGTTGATTGTACGACTGCTTTCACAATGTCTTTGTCTCAGATCAAAACGGAAGGAACACGCCCAAGAAGAATGTCCTCCCTTCCGCCAAATTTCAAAATGCGAACCGACTAAAATGATACAATTTAAAACTGAATAGAAAATCAAAGGTCTAGGATCAATGTTTCTCTTTTTTAAATTAAATTAGAATTTCTAAAGAATTATTAAACACAAATAAAGTTTTTAGACGGGAGAATAACAAATATTCAAAAACATGTTAAAATCGAACCGTTGAAAAATATTTCATTAGGGGATTTCCCGAAATCAATAAAATTTGCATTTTCCTACAAAGGATGATTTTAAATAAGAAAAACTTAAAAGTATAGAATTCCTAATTCAATTTAATCAATGAACAAAAGAAATTTTGAATTCAGCAATAAATTATGGAATATTAGATTAAAAAAGTCGAGAGTATGCATTCACATTATCTTGCGACACTCTCGTACCAACTTAGAGTAATGAAATCTTGGCGGGATTTTAGAAAATTTAAATAATTTTATGACGACGAGTAACGAACCGTTACAGCCGGAGTGTCAACCAATCAGATACGCGATGTTGCATCAGGTGATTTGACAGGGAACTTGCGTATTGCGTAGAATTCAAATATGTTGACGTTCGTTGAATATGCACGTATTGAAAATATTTACTTAAAATAACAAAAAGATGAGAAAATGGGACCTTGTCGTTTTCGTGATTGTTGGTTAGGAGAAAAAGATAATAATGGTATAGTTACTTCCACGTGGGCGAGAAAACTAGACAATGAAAATCTTTATTGTAACGTGTGTGAAAAAAAATTAATGTTCGCTGAATCTGTGCTATAAAACAGCATTCTGCCGGTGACAAAACGCCGAAATGCAGTTCAAAATGATATAAACTAACAAAACTATAATACCAGTAGATACTTTTTGAGAAGGAAATTTAGAAACTAGAAGAGAAAAAGATTATAAAATCTGCCCTTTTATTGAGTCATGGTAATGCTGATGTTGAAAGACATTTTTCGCGTTCAGGCATGTATATTAACAAAAGATCGTGCAAGAATGGTGGAATGAACACTAGATTATATAATGGCAATTGTGGATATTTTGGAAACAATGACAATAAAATGGAGCATGATGTTCTAATTACTAATAAACTTATAACTTTAGCTAAAGCAGCTCATAGTTCATATCAGAATTTCCTAGAAAATAAAAACCGGAAAGAAGAGCAGGAAAGAGTTGCAAAAGAACAAAGACTAGAAGAACTGAGAAAAGCAGAAAAGCTAAAAAAGCAACAGCAGAAGGAAAACAAAACAATTAGTGAATTAGAAAACAAAATAGATGAACTAAGTAAATAAGAGGATATAAAAAAGAAGGCTAGCAACAAATTACAGAAGATGCCAAAGAAACACTTCCAAAAGGTTTAAAAAACGATGATATGATAGAAGTCAATACTGCCCATAGTCTAACGGAAGCTGTGCAGAATTTGCGTAGTCAAGAGATGCAATATAAAAAAGAAAAGAATAATATCATAAAACAGTTAACAAACGGAAATCCAATTTAATCTCGAAAATGGCAAGTGCTCATAAAGCTATTAAACTTTTCTGAGACATTTAATGAAGACTTTATATAGAAAAATGTTTTTAAGTTTTCTTTGTTCTTAATATTGTTTAGTTTCATTCTTAAAGAGTTTATTTTATTTATTTTATGCACAAAATGAGTGTCTGTTTTTTTAACAATTTATGTTTTGTAATATTGCGCTTAATAGAATCAAGTTATATAAAAATACTTGTTTTTGGTCACTATTTGGTACATATTCCTTGCAAGCTGTGGTACATATTTACTATTTTTTTCATTAATATCCACTCCTAACCCTGCAGACGAATAAGGCATAGATAATTTTGCATTCAAATATAGCATGGTAAGTGATTAGTATAACATCTATTGATGCTTCGTTAACAAGATTTCTCAGAAGGTAAAACAATTTTTGACAAACTGTTTGCCACATGGTTAACATGCTGAATCCGGTTTAATGTTGGGTCCATCATTACCCCTAAGAACCTAACACTTCAGTGGGATTGTCAAACCTATTTAGGTTTCTCAAAGTAAATGTCATTCGCTGGGTTTTATTGTCGTTTAATGTAAGTTTGTTTACATCAAACCAGGATTTTTGCAAATTATAGATATCTTGGATAGTTTCAGAGATATTTAAAAAAATTAGATTTCTCGATTTTCGTTATTATTTTTTCTTTCCTTTATTTGAAGAGGTATCGGAAAACTAAAACCACTTTTCCATTGCCACTTTTTGTTCTCCTCTATTAAAATACGCTAGCAAAATTCCTGTACAACGTTTCGGTTTCGAGTAACCATCATTAATCTCATTTTTTTAAATAGGCGAAAAAACAATTGAAAATTGTTTTGGATAGCTCTTGTTGTCCCGATTCTACTGATGTAAACATGATAGGGTTATTTTGATTTCTTATGCTATAAATTAATGCATTCTGCAGTACCCTGGCCTGCACGATCACCTGATCTAACACCATTAGATTTCTTTCCTCTGGGGTTATGTCAAGAATCACGTACTCAACCAAAATTTTGAAGATGAACAGCAATTATTACAGTTGGTCACAGCAGAGTTCAACACAAAAAATCAAAACCAAAATAATCCTATCATGTTTACATCATTAGAATCGTGATAACAAGAGCTATTCAAAACAATTTTTAATTATTTTTCCATCTATTTAAAAAAATGAGGTTGATGATGGTTACTCGAAACCGAAACGTTGTACAGGAATTTTGTTAGCGTATTCCAATAGAGAACAAAAAGTGGCAATGAAAAAGTGGTTTTAGTTTTTCGATATCTCTTCAAATAAAGGAAAGAAAAAATAATAACGAAAATCGAGAAATCTACTATTTTTTAAATATCTCTGAAACTATCCAAGATATCTAGATTTTGCAAACGCCAACAAAAAGGTCCTATGAATAGCCAACTTTCATCCCATTGAACCGATGCTGTATCTCTTACCGTGTCCAAGATCCCCATGCTGTGCATTCTTATCTTGGACACACTGTATAGTCAACAAAGTCAAGAATGGCTTTCCGAAGCCAAACTGGCTACTATTTAGCAAGCCATTTTCAAGGTGATTAGTTATGCGATTTTTTAGGATTGCTTCAAATATTTTTGATACAATTGGTATCAGGGAGAATTTTTAAATTTTTTAAAAATGCATATAACTCTTGAAATTTTAAGTGAGTGGGAATGTCGCTTTAATTATGCATTCGTTAATTTGTAGCTAGTTCATCGATGATGTCTACTAAATATTTAATTAAGTTTACAGTAAGACCATAATTATCTCTGCTGTTATTTTTTGTCATATTGATTATGATTTCTTTGACTTCAGCGAAAGTAGCTTGTTCGAAAGTCAAATTGTTAATCTCGGAACTATCGATTTGAGATGAACTCCCGCTCACGTTATTGGCACTGGCTGGTTTAAAGTACTATGAATCTCTATGGCTATGTTGGTGAAATAATAATTAAATTCTTCGGCAGTTAAGTGTGGACTGTCGCTTTCGATTTTATTGCTGCGATACTTATTATCTTCGCGGTATTACTATTCGTTTTCGAGACATAAACGAAGAAAAATGAAATACTATTGAATCGAAGGACCAATTGTGATTTGAATGAATATTTACTTTGTATGTTTTTATATTAATTACACAATAAAAATAATGAGATTGGCTAAAAATTGTTTTTATTCAATGACATACATTGAAAAATTGTTTGAATTGAATTTGTTATAAACAACATTATGTATTAGTTATTCCAATATTTAAAATACTGAAAATGGCGCGAACAAGAGACAATCGGTGGTGCCCGAATGGATCGAAAGCTATTTTCCTACCACCACTACTGTTTGTTACAGATGTAAGAAATTAAAAGTGGACTGTATTTCGTAGTAATCAACATATAATAACATCAATATACAAATGGTTAACATAAATTAATTAATTAAATTGTAGTTTTCATTATATATTTTAAATTGTATCAAATGCCCAAAAGACAGTATTGACATATCTTTTTATTTATTATTTATCAACAAAACTTTTGCTACGCTCCCAGCATGTCAGCCACCTATATTGGCAGTAACAAAATCACAAATTAAAATTATATGTTGGGACTGTTTCCAACAACTAGTACAAATAAACAAAATTCCATCTTGATATGACAGCCTGTTCCCAAACCACGGAATATCTGCCCAAAAAACAGATGCCATTATAAACGACTGTAGCGCCTAGCTATTTTCAGGTGCCCATGAAGACTTATACCAGGTGTATACCTATGAAATGAGACTTTCAGCTATTAGACCACAGATGTCGCTAGGAGTATTTTTAAACTGTCCCAAATGTCTTATTTTTTTCGTCTGTCATCTGTCAACAATATTCAATTCATTGTTTGTGATGTTTCATACAACAACGCATTTTTTTCGCTCTTAAAAATGTCGAATTTCGTGCCTTCAAACTACGATTTGCGGACATCGTTGATTTTCTGTTATCAATTGAAGAAAAACGCTTCTCAAGCTCATCAAATGCACAGTGCTTCAGGTGGTTTGAAAAATTCCGAAGTGGTGATTTTAGCGTGGAGAACGAGGAACGTGGCCGGCCACCGAAAAAGTTTGAGGACACCGAATTGCAAGCATTGTTGAATGAAGATGATGGTCAAACGCAAGAAATGATGGCAGAGCAGTTGGGAGTGACCCAAAAAACCATTTGCAAACGTTTGAAAGACATGGGCATGATTTTAAAGGTCGGAAGATGGGTGCCGCATGAACTGACTGAAAGGCAGCAAGAGAACCGAAAAACCACTTGTGAAATGCTGCTCTCCCGGTTCAAAAGGAAGTCTTTTTTGCATCGAATCGTTACGGGTGTATTTCTCCAATCCCAAGCGTAAACGATCGTATGGTCCGCCCGACCACAAGCCAAAATCAACGGCCAAACCAAATCGCTTCGGCCGCAAGGCAATGCTGTGTGTTTTCTGGGATCAGCATGGTATGATTTGGTACGAGCTATTAAAACCAGGTGAAACAGTTGACGGTGCACGCTACCAACGACAATTGGCCGATTTGAACAGCGCTATACACCGAAAACGCCCAGAATATGCCGATCGGCGTCACAAAGTAATTTTTCTTGATGACAATGCACCACCACATCGAACAAGAGCGACCCGGGAATTGGTGGAGACGTACGATTGGGAACCGCTGGTGCATGCGGCTTACTCACCAGACTTGGCGCCTTCCGATTATCATTTGTTTGCATCGATGGGCCACGCACTTTCCGAGCAGCGCTTCAATTCTCACGAAGAAGCCAAAAAATGGCTCGATGATTGGTTTGCGGCCAAAGACGGCCAATTTTTTTGGCGCGGCATTCACAAATTGCCTGAGAGATGGGTAAAATGTGTCGCTAGCGATGGCTATTATTTTGAAGATTAAATTTGTAACCATTTTTTGTTAATAAACGTTTAAAATTGAAAAAAAAAGTCTCATTTCATAGGTATACACCTATGTAATTAGTGAAACAAAATCCATGTGGAATGGCGAAATACTTTCTTCTCAACACTTCGAGTGGCCACAATTAAATTCTCGATTTAGCTAGGATGACCTAAAACGTGTGCAACAGCCCATCATTTAGTTTATTGTTTTGGCTGTTTTTCTGAAGATACGTACAGGATGTTTCAGCAAACGCGAACATCTAGGTTTCCCTTTGCTCCGGCACTCACTTGAAGCACAGTCATTAACTTTGCATACTGGCAAGCTCTCATTTAGAATTAGCCAATGTACAAAAATGATAGCTGTATTTCAAGCGATGGCAGGCAGAGAGTAAAAAAGAGGAAACATGAATGTTCCATGTTTTCTGGAACATGGATCATTTTGTTATTTTTGATATTTATACTAAATTTAGCAGGTAACTCCCTCTTGAAGTTTCTTCATAGGATGCGCCGTGTTTGAGTAAAACAATTTTGCAAAATTCTGGGATCTTTTGTATAAAGTCTTCATTTTATTATAGGAACCCCGTTTTAGATATCAAGTGGCGAAGACTTAAGTTTGTAGAGGTGGCTCGGTTTACTTTTGACTCGGAGCTGCAGTACACATAGATAATTAACGTTTATTTTAGGAACACTTGTATATTGATCGAATCGAGGATTAACTAAGAAACAAATATTTTCGTACAATTTGATGTGAGCTAAAAAACACATTTTGAAATATGTCAACATTATTTTGATATCCCACATGATTATAAACAAACAATTACGTTTTGTAAACACGCGCGAAATATCGTTAATTATTTAAAGGTATTTGTTTTTCCTGGGATATAATGTACAGATATTTTCTAGTCTTATAAAATATGCAAGTATGTATTTCGTTATCTTACCTGCTAGCAAGTACATAACTCCTGTAACTAAGACGGCACTGATTTGATGTTGACAAACGCCGAAGGCTCCAACTAAAGCGGCGCTTCCAAGGATTATTAAGCACACCAGCGAACACGATATCGAAAGATTTTGCATTCCTGAAAGCAAAGTAAACGTTATGGAAATTTGATATTGTTAAATTGAGTTAATGTTAACAGCAAATATAAATATAAAGGAGTTTTTTCATGATAAAACAAAAGAACTCGTTTAAACGAGAGATAATTCCTCCCTTGATGTTTTCAACACGCGGGAGTAACTTTAAATAATGTTCTTGTGGGTGTTGTATTTGATGGACAGCAAACAATAACAACCCTCAACATTTTCAACTTGCAGAACTCCAAATGCTGCCAAGTGTTTTTTGTGCCCTTAAAACGTTAAATTGCTGGAAGCCAAATTACTTTAGTCATCGAGATGGTAATTAATTTTAAATTTTTGTTTTGTTTTGTAAATGGATTCGTTGATGGTATTTTTTGCTACTGTATGTATGTATCAGTAGGTTATTCTATCGACTTGAACCCAAACTTTTCTCGAAAGTTTTATTTGGCGTATTTTAATATTTCGACTGTGACTGTCAGCATTTGATCTCGTATCGGGTACAAACATATGGAAATGAAATTGGAAATGCAACCAGAAGATTGTTTTCTCAGATATTGAAAATGCATGTAACGGTATTGGTATAAAACACGTCTCAGTTTACGAGGAAAGGAGAATTTATGATGGTCTGAACATTTTTCGTTATACAGACACGGATTTGAAATTTTGGAAAGGGTTTTTATTTGTCTTTGTTTCGCCTTCATAATATGGTTACAGTTTCAAGATTGAAAAAATGTGAAAATTTTACGCTCAGATTGATAACTTTTACACTTGAATGGAAAACATGCCCGATAGTGTGTCCTTTTAACCTTGTTTGGTAAAGATTTTTCTAGGAGAAACTTATTTTGTGCAGCTTTTATCATACCTTTGTTGTTTTTATTACAACGTTACCATCTTTGTAGCACGTCTAAGAAATATTTCATTTATTCATGTTGAAAAAATGTGTGTGAGGATATTAATTTGCTTAATCAATTATTCAAACCAATTCCTTAATAGCGACTAAAATAAAGTTAGAGGATAGAACACAATTGCTGAGTGTTCCCACGTAATAAGTAGTTAGAGAGGTAGGTATTTATTACTCATTGTCAATATTCATGAAAGCTAATTATTTCAATTGTTTTGCCGAATCTTACGTATTAATCAATAAGTTATACAACATAATTTCATTTTTCTTTTGTTTTTCTTCGCGATATATTATTTCATCACGCTCTTTCGTGCTATATGCATCCATATTCGCATAGATTTTTTCAAGATTCTATTCCCGTTCAGGAAATTGCATTATTCATATCAGAGCTCGTACCAATTTTCATTATATCTTGGAAAGTGAAAAATGCAGATATATAAAGGGGCAGTAGAACACCACGTCTCGCAGACATAAAATATCAAGCAGAAGATATCAGAGAGGAAAAAAAAACAAAATACATTCAGTTGAACTTTTTCCTCGAATTCAATTTAACTTTTCTGGTACGCATTTTAAAATACGTTTTAGTCGTTGGAAGTAGAAATCTCAGTAAACAAATAAACAATAAACACAACATTAACATGCAAGTAATTTACATATTTTTAAAAATAAAACGTTTCCCTAATAGTAATAAAACATTTCGTGAACTGATTCCATTTTTTTTCCTAGCTTGATTTATCAAACGCCATCTCTTAAATTTCTCGATCTTAAAACGTTCGATATTTAATTCGAGAGACATCAGTTTATACGACCCGTACACCTTCCTTCAATGTCCTATAAATCGAATGGGGCTTTAAAGATTTATGTATTTCACACCCATATAATTCTTATCTTTCTGACCGACTGGTGTTTACTCTATAAAAAACCGTAAGAAACAAAAACTAGAATTGCCTTTTCGCGTGTTGTTCTCTGGTTTTTTAAGAAGTTATCTGAAATAGAAAATACTCGTTTTTCTTGTATTAATTCAATTTTTATCGATTCTTTACGACTCAGAGACAATTCATATTTTCTTGCAGTCACGAAAATGCCAGTTTAAAAGATCATTCTTCTACGCATTAAGTATGTTGTCAATAATATATGAAACTAAGATATGCATCAAATGTGAAAAATGTAGTTTAGGAGCAAACATTTTATTAAGCACTTGACATCATTATTCAATTCACATACATACGAAATGAAATATTTGGAACACCAATAATTGTCCGTAGTCTTTTTTAGTCTAATATAAAGTTTGGAGAATGTTATTATTAAAATGGACTTCTGGAATGGCTTTAGCTATTGCAAAATAGAATCTCAGTTGTGTCTTAAGATTATACTTAAAAAAGAAATGCATTTTACCGACAAAGAACCTAAACAAAAGATGAAATGCTTTATGCAACTCTTACTAATCTTAATGAAAGCTATCGAAGTAGATGAACTACGTCGGTTCTGGTACAAATTCAAACAACTTCTAAATTGATCATTTAGAAGATCGTATAAATCACAATACTTGGAAATAGAAAGAAGAAACACATTTGGCATTCATTAATTCTAAAACATCTTTAATACTTTCAAGCTTATGCAAGTGTAAAGCTATAGCAGTTCCGCGAAAATTTCAAGAAACAAGAACGATGAGCTTCATACTGTCGAATACTTGCAAAAACAAACACCTAACTAAATTCATAAAGACACGGTTAACGTGCTTGGTTATTATGCTCCTTCCTATCAAGTAGTAAAAAGTTGGTTTCAGGAATTCAAATGTACAAAACAAAGAAACTGCGGACATGCCAAAAGTTCTGGTCGTCCACATACTGCTGTACTCGGGAAAGAAATGTTGACACACCTGTAAAAGCGTGAGTCACTTCTTCATTGGTTAATTTGACCTTATCTAATCGCAATCCAAAACATTTTCTTGGCCGCTTTGTTATCGTTGATGAGACTTGGACTCATTACTTTGGTCTGAAACCTAAATGACCAAGCTTGAAGTGGCACCATCCAGGATCTCCTCTCTGCGGATTTCGTTTACATGCGTTGGCAGGCAAGGTTATTGCCATAACTTTTTGAGTTCATATGTAATAATGATTGTAAAACCTAGCGATTACACTAAAGAAAAAAGGAGAGGTATGTTTTTGCGTAGAATTCTCTTTGATCAAGGCAATTTCTATTAATACACACCGCGATGTTAACTTTGCAGTTAAGGAGCATTTTCCCTACTTACCTGATTTAGTTCCCAAGATTCTTATTTATCTCCAAAGTTAAAAGAGTCTTCGGGGAAGAAAAGCTGAGAGCGACTTGTTCTTGATTTTTGGGAACGTGAAGAAGTCATTGGGGTTTAGGTCTGGAGAATACGGTGGGTGATTTAGAATCTCGACATTATCTGCCTTCAAAAATTCACTTGTGCGACGGGCGGTATGCGAGCTGGCATTGTCGTGGTGAAGGAGAATGCGGCGGTTTGCATTAATTTTTCGCGGTAAACAAACAGTTGTATACCAATCTGCATTAACACATGGTCGACCTTCAAGAGGAATGGTAGCGACATGTCCAGATTTAGCCACAAAACTAGAGATCATTTTCTTGGAAACGCTGCGGGAACGAATTACTTTCGTTGGTTTCGTTTCGCTTTGAAACACCCACACAGCTGATTGAGTTTTGCTTTCGAGTTCATAGCTATAAATCCAAGATTCGTCACCACTTACGATGTCATATACGATACGAGCTGCTTTTTGTTTGTTAGTGAGAAAATGAGAGATCCATCAGGAAATCAGTTTTCTGACACTCAACTGTTGGTGCAAGATCTTTTGTACTGCAGTCCCTGAGATGCCTAATGTTGCCCGAATCTCTCGATATGTAACATGTCTATCTTCCATGATTAGCTTACGCACGACATCAATATTTTCTGGAATGACTGCTGTTTTCGATGGACCTCCGCCATATTGCTTACCAAGGCTAATACGTCCGCGCTGAGACTCTGCATACCAGCGATACATTGCTGCTTTTGATGGCGCTTCATCTCCGAACACAGAAATCAGTTCAGCGATACAACTTTTTTGAGGCAATCTCCTTTTAAAGTTGTAGAAAATTATGGCACGATTATTTTCTTGGGTCAATTCCATTTCTTTTCAGACTTGGTCACTTCAAACTTTGACAGGACTCGAGTCTATTATCGTATTGTGTTGAAACAAACAACATAACCTAACAAATATGTGATCTGTCAAATGGCACTATAAAAGTTTGACTCACTTCACAAAAGACAAGCCTCGTATTTGCTTTACAAATCTGGAAATCTTGCATTATTCTCCACTGCTACTCGGAGGCGACTCTCCTCTATTTGAATCTGTGATTGTGAATGACTCCAAAGATTTCTCCCTTGGTATCGGCGCCAAGCAAACAAGATTTTTAACCTCCCAGAAATACTTTCCTTTCTATGTGTTTGGAAGAGGGCGAAGGCGGTACCATATGGTTAAATACTGTTGGCGTAAAAGGCAAAGGGCCGAACTGAGTCGCTAATCCAACGTCAAACAATATAAAAAGCTTGAAGGGTGTTGCTCTTGTTGGATTTTGAACATATTTGATTATGGTTTTGAGCATGGTTATCACTAAAGTATAGAAAAAGATCATATTCACTGATGAGGAATATGCAACTTTGATGGTTTTCAACGTGGACAAGTATGGAGTACTGTCATAGCTTGAGCAATATTTGGGTTTGAACATTTACTCAATACAGGAAAAACTGAAAAATATTTTGGGTTGATTTGAATCAATTTTTGGCAAAAGATCAGCCCAGGAAATGAAAAACTGATTTCATTTTTGATTCGATACGACTCGAAACTAACTGTCACAGAAATATTTCTGTTTACGAATTCTACCAAACATAATTTTTTCATGGTTCGAAGGGGAAAGCGGATTCATAATCGTGTCATGTCATTTCCTTTCCTACTGTTCAGATTTTTTGAACTTTCTTATTTTGTTCCATTATTCAACCTCAGCGAATTCTTTTCATATTTCTGTCTTTTTGGAAATAGATATTTCTTTGATTTCGACCACTTCTTATTGTCTCTACTTTTGGCGTATCCACCTTTTAGTCCAGGAACTTCCAAAATCTGTATAGATTTTATTACATTATAAGAATGCAGGATGAGTAAAATTCTTATCTTATCACAACCTTTTGTTTCTAGAATAGCATATACAGTTTGATGATATAAATGTCTGCACGAAGTTTATGACCAACATAAAACTCGCAGTTCAAAAAAGTCAAGACTGCGCGCGTGGTTCATTAAGTATAATTATTTATTTTTTTTTCTTCGTTAAATATTACTTCTTATGAATAAGAGACAAGGTTGTTGATCTTCAGATTAATTCACATATATATAGCCTCACAAAGGCCATTAAGATGAAGTTCGTTGAGAAAGTAATTTTTGCATGCTTATCTTATCTTGAACTTAGTATTTATTGCTAACATAATGTGACTTAGACAAAATGTAAATCTTGTTGCTTTCTGAGCTACCTTTTAATTGTTAAATAAAAACATCTTATGAGATCTTTGAGCTATGCTACCCATATCCTAAAATCGCCTTCCGGAACACGTGACAATATTCTATTTGATTCTTGATTAAAGAAATCGTGAAAAGATGAAATGAGAACATATACAGTGTGTCCAAACGAAATTATCTTTTTTTTTAAGATACTTTACTGAGCATTCAGATATAGCATCAAATAAGCAGCTAATGCCCATAAAAGCGTATTTATTTTGTTTTAGCAATTTTTGCATGACAAATGAATTTCTTTGGTAAAACTCCACGACTTTGTGTGTTAGATGTCATGGCACACTATGATGAAAAATGATTTTCACTTCATAACTCGGTAAAACAAAAGAATAGCTATGTCAAACCATGTATCACTGAAAAGCATTTAAGGCATGCAGTTCTGTAATATGGAAACCAATTAGGCGTTCCATTAGAAAAAATTTGGATTTACGTTTCACCGCCGAAGTAAAACAAAAGACAATTGCGAAAATAATTTTTTTGTGTTTCGGAGTCAATTCTCTAAAACACCCTCTTTGCCGTTCTTTTCTATCTTTGCTCGTTCCTGAGATATTTCACTTAAAAAAATTAGATAATTCCGTTTTTAGCAAATATCTAGTAAGCCGTGAACTTTTTTGAAAAAACAAAAGCATAATTAACTGATCTCCAAAATAGCCAAATCTTTTCTAATTTAACCGACTTCGTATCTCTCAAAATTTCCGAGATCGCAATAGTGAGTGTCGAAATGTGGACACACTGTATGAATCCGGCTGAAGAATAATTCCTGAATGACTATAAGGTCTTTACTGCAAGTTGAGAATTAGAAAATCATAGTTTTGAAGTTGAGTGTAATTTTCGAAATTTTCATTTATGTTTTATAATTATTTTGATAATAATACGATGATACGTTTTCGAAATTGTGTTTAACATAGATCCCTTTTAAACATTGAGGCACACGAATTGTTAATTAAAAGCGTTAACTTTTATCTCCTATCTATTAAATTCGCTGATAGTACTGTTTTTATCAGATTTTTCTAGAGTTGTTTAAACATACCCTTATAAAAGTATTACTCGTCGTATGTTCTACGTGCTTAGAATCTAACGTACGCTTGAAAACTGCAATGTGTGTTATTGAACCCTAACTTGTGTTAACAAAAGTTTTTGGTGACTGCCTTTTTTCTTCAAACATGAAAGATGTTATGTAATATATGCTTTCTGAATTCAGATTACGTCTTGTTAGTTCTTTCTCTCAATTTTGCACTTATGCTTAAAAAAGTAATATCGTCTTTCATTATATTATGAAGATTTAAAGTATTGAAGAGTTACTTTATATTACGTGAATTGATAACGAAAATTATAACTTGATCCAATAATAATTAAGTTCTACCGTCCAAACTGTACTAACCGTAATTAATGTTTAGTCATTAACCCACTACTTCATCATTACCTTCGCCACATTAAATCGCTTAAGTGTCGAGTAGTTTCTAGATTGTGAATTATTGTCTTCGTGCTCGGAATATTTACATGTGGGTGAGTTGAAAACTCACTTAAAACTTTATTGAATGCTACTTCTCGATTAAATTGTATACGAAAACTTTCTTCATGTGAATTTAGATGTGAATGGGTAGATTCAATTGTTGAAAAAAAATATACATAATATGCGTCCGTGAATTCATTTCTACTGCTTTTTTCATTCTGTGATGTAAACTTTCTTTAAATAAATATTTTTTAAGTAATAATTGTTTCACCTAACGAAGATTTAAAATATAGAAATGAGAAAGTATTACAGCGTAGTGCTATTGTTTCAATTGCTCGGCTTAAGCTTCTAGTTAGGGAAGTTTGAGTAGAAGGAATTTAATTTACTGCATTCTGCGAGCAGCTGTCTTAAATTTGCTACTTATTCAGTTTGATATTCCGAATTTGCACAGAATTTGTAGTAGTTAGCAACGATTTATTAATGTTATGTTTCCGTCTCTTAGAACTGCTTCGTAAGAAATATAAAGCAGTTAAAGGATCTGGAAATATACCATGCTAATTAAAATATGAGATTTATACGTATTTCCACGGAAACAGAAGAATTCAAAAGAAATTTTCGTCACGACTTGAGAGAAAAGTAGAAGCGAGCATGCTTAAAAATCTGGAAGAATACAGGATGATATAGGGACCGATAAAGTAATTTGTCAATTTCCAGAATATCGAATGGCAGGATTCGTGATGAGATTGAGCTTCTAGCTTCTAATGACTGTCTAGCTGTTTCAGATATCGACGTTCTTGGACAATTACGGACGAAACATCTTCTTAGAGATTTACTGATAAACGTTATTCGACCTATTCGAAAGCATCAATTAATTTCATTAACAAGAAAATTAAATAAGCTCGAAAAAATTTGAATTAGTTTCTAGACGACAAGACCATGGTTTTAATGGTTTTGGAGTTTGCTTAAGGTCAGCATTGCCCCAAGTTTTACGTGTTGCTGAACAGTATGTACAAGAACATATGCGTTCAATGAAAAATTTAATTTTATACTAAGAATTGGAGTTTTTTTTTGTTTTCTTAATTGGTATTGAGACTTTCATTACTTACTGACCTGAAGTCAGTCATGTGAAACTTCGGCTTGTGACTGTCCAGGAATTATTTTGACATTTCCACAAATGGAAGTTGGATTCTCTACTATAGATGATACAATGCACATGTTTCTTCAGAAACCCGGTGTTGTTTTTGATCAGTTTCTGTGACCGGCTTGATGTCTACAAAAGATCACTGTACTCTTCTTGTTTATTATATGAAAGATCCACGGAGTACTTTTTTTTTTCTTCACACGGCACTGATGTTCCATGGAGTGCAATTTGAAGAACACTAGTCCAGAACAAAAACATGTTCACTTAAATGAAAGCCCGAACAGCGATGACTTTAGTTTGGTCGGGGCTGTATGCGTATTCATTTCATCGTTGTGATATTTCTTCCTATCTAATAACATAGGGTGCGAGGTGTTGTTGATATGTCTGTGACTGCTGGCGTTGTTTGGGCTCCGGTTGGGTCGCGATGTGGATGGGGAGTACATCTGTTTGTTGGCATGACGGTAGTTGGTATATAAGGTGCCGACTGAGATGGTGTTGTTGACGAAGTGGGCTTAACATGAGCTGGTTTTGTAGACAGTTTGTAGCAGTAAAACACAATTTTCCTGACTGAATGTATTGGTCTGTGTGTCGACGTCGGTGATGCTTGATGGGATTGTATTGTCTGTCTTTTTATGGGCAGATCTCTACATGCGCGTGCTGTAGAGGTGAACTTCGGCTGTGAATGGAAGTGTGATGACGGTGTCAGTGACAGGGGATTTTAGGATGGGGCTTTTGGTAAGAGGAACCCAAGAGATCTGAGGCAGCTGACACAGGACAATAGTCTAGTCCTTGCCCAGGGCATGGGTGCTGCAGCTGGATGCCTGTATCTCTCAAGCACAATTTGTACACCAACTGAAACAGGGAAAGGATGGATAGTCTACGGTTGAACCAACCAATTATTGGAAAAGTTACACTTTCGCACACCACAACCAATGATCACATCGACCGAAAGTGGGTAGAGATTTTTCAACTGCTGCATGGCATGTTAAAGAATTTTTCAAATATTGTATTATCAAATTGATTTATTCATATATCTCGAATTTTATTTGATATCACTAATTCTCCCTCCCGAGAAATTACAAGATGCTAGCAACTCTTATGCTCTTGTACTCGTAAAAACATAATTCCAGACTTTTGATGTTGTCAATTCAAGTCAACAAAGTTATTTCCCCGCCGAAGGCGGGAGGTCGTTATAAGCTCTCCGTGGAGCTTCTTCAGCCGACTCGGTTCTTGTTGCTGGTGGTAGCGACGTAGATTCCGTTTTGTGTACGCGTGGTTGGTCCCGGCTGGTCGATGGAAGACGAATAGATGATGCAGCATGATGCGGACAGCAGTAGCAGATGGCGATGCGTGGCGGCGTCCTTTAGGAAGGTGAGCGGCGGGCGGACGCGGCGGCGGTGGTCGTCGCGACGTTGATACGGCGAACGCGATAACGGTGCGGTGCGAAGTGAACAACGTTCTGCGTCGAAGGGGGTGTTGGGTTGTGGGACCGAGGAAAAATATTGTTCCGACATTTGCTTTCACCTCGAAAAAACCCTAGTGAGAACAGGTGGCCCGGGAATTCCCGGACCTCCCGAATGCGAACGCAGCGCTGGAAACGCTAACTACGTCGCTCGGTAATTCTGCTGGCACTGGCCGTCTTGAAGAGAAGTTGTTGCCTTGGGTGTTCGTTGACTTGTTCTTTTAGGCACCTAGCGTTGCCATAAGGTCCTTGATGAAGAGTCCGACGGCGGTCAGCATTTCCGCGATGCCAGAGGCGTCGCAGAGCCGCTGACCAAGGGTCTTCAGCGCTCGCAAGAGGGTGACGAAGTCTAGGCCTCCCAGCGAGTCCAGCCAGCTCAGAGAACCAACGGCTTTAGCCGGGGCGGCCTGTTGTCGGGCTCGCGGAGCTGGACGGCTCCAGTTCGCGAATGCAGCGGGGCCCACTTCCCGTAGTCGATGCTACGCGGGGATACCGCGGGCACCCCTTGTAGTTCGCCGGGTGCGGACCGCTACAGTTCGCACATGTGGGCGGCGTGTCTCTGGTCTTCGCGCAGTCCCCGGTATGATGTGCTCCGGCGCATTTCACGCAACTTGGGGCCGCTTTGCAACATCGCTGCGAGTGGCCGAAGCGTTAGCATCGATGACACTGGCTCATCGTAGCTTTCTTCTTTGGGTGTTCCACTGCGATCTTCAAGCCGAATAGCTCCTTGGTCCGGAAAATCCCCCGACCAAGGCGGTTCTGTCCAGGAGGACGAGGACCAGAGGCATAGGGACCCTCTCCGGTCCGCGGTGCATCCGGTGGGCGGAGACGACAGGATGACCTCTACGGCGGTAATCACCTCGGGGACACGGCGCAGGAACGATCTTCTGAGGCTTCTGGTACGAGTGGTACGGGATCTTCTTGGCGTCCAGAACTTCTCGGATCCCGTCGAAGTCCCGCATCGTCGCCGGCAGGATCGTAATGCCATCGCCTTCGCTATGGCTAGATCCCGCCGTGTGAATTCCCGCGAGATTTCCAACCATTGGTCCTTCGCGTGGAGGACTATTGGCGGCACTATTGGGCTACACATGACTGGGCCTCCGTGCAATACGGCGTCGCTCTCGGCTGCGAGAGCCGAAAAGCGATTAACCGTGGAGGCCGGTTGCGGTTCTTCGGGGGTCACTTCCCGGCGACGCCTCCTGGATTGGGGGACGACTTTAATAAAGTCTTCGTCGCTGTTGACTTCGCTGCACCGTGACTCCCACAAGGGGCGGCGTTCGGCTCAGTCGCCGGTGCTGCTGCTTGCTTCTCGCGGAGCGTGGCTTCACGCTTTCGCAGGGACTTGTTCTTTGTATTCTTCTTCTTAGAGTTGGTCGTCGGTTCTTAAGCGGATGCTACCGGTGGCGGGTCGGAATCTTGCGGTTCCGAAAAATCTTCGACGCTGACGTCGGGACGCTCTTCTCGAAGTTGATCTATCACCGCTGCCATCCCAATCTTCTCGATCAACTCCTGGATGCGGAGGAGCCCTTCTTCTTTCTTCATCCTCTTGATGTCGGAGAGATCCATGATGCTTTTATCAGAGTGCCCTCTAAGCGTAATTGTTCTTGGCGTCTTTAATATGTTACAGCATTTTTATATAAAGGTTATTCCCTAACGAGATTTCTAGACTGCAAAATGCAATTAGGTATTCGGTGTGTTCATTTTAAAACGATCTACCCTTAATATCTCATAAACAAATGAAAATATCGACACATGT
Organism: Ignelater luminosus; assembly: GCA_011009095.1. NCBI lineage: Eukaryota > Metazoa > Arthropoda > Insecta > Coleoptera > Elateridae > Ignelater > Ignelater luminosus. Next base: position 12,905 of record VTPC01002871.1, on the reverse strand, counting down.
CAATTTATTTATGAACGACATTAGAATATATAATAAACTCAATAATAAAGATCGCTTTAAATATTTTTAATTGAATAATTTAAATTGAACTGTCGTCAATAGATGGTGAAAACAATAGAAAAGGAACAGCAGAAAATGGGCAGTCTTTTAAAGCAAGTACCTAACCTCACAACTCACATTAGCGGATCAATTCACACTATTTAACTACAAATAGGTGTAGTGGCGCTTATTCTCTCTGTATTATCGCAACTCTATTGTTTTAATATGTACATTAGATGAAAAACTAGTGCAACTTCTTATGTTTTGCATTGCTTAAGGTGAATTGAACTAAATATTAACGTGCGTTGCTACGTTCGAGTATTTTCTTCAAAAATTACTTATTTCGTGTTGTTCATTCACTTCTGTTCTCACCTTTTATTGACAGTTCAATTTACAATAATCAATTAGAAATGACTAGGTTCGTCCGCTTTGTATCTGAAATAAGTATCAAAACAATTGAAATGCGTTTATTTACTTGGCTAACGCAACGCAATTTAAATTTTTAATTAAATGGGACATTTGTGCTATAGCTCTCGATCAAGTAGATCAATTGAATTTTACTTTCACTAAAATGTTGCTATTGTTATTCCCTTTCCAACGATATTGCAAGCGGTGGTGGGGTGCCATTTTACAGTTTGAGGTTATGTGTGGGAGGAACACAGCGATCTCTATGAATGAGATATGTATTCTAATGTCTTCCTCCATAAATAAATTGATGTGTTTTTTCTTATTTCGATATTTTTATTTGTTTACAAGATATTCAGGGTGAATCGTTTTAAAATTCGAGAGATCTTGATGATCATCAAAATTGACGTCATTTGTATAGAATCTCTGAATTGTAATGAATCCTACAGTTAGTAATTACCTACTACTTACTTCCTCCCGAAAAAGGGTTTTAAAAGTTTAGTCACTAATTTCACAATTTTTTTAAATGCTGGCTTTGCAGGTTTTTTCAACAAAAAACTGAGAATTTACAAAAATGAAAACTTGAAGTTTTGATTACCATTTTGAGCAGTATGTTTGGATATTCATCAACCAATTTTCAAAGTCCCTTCAAATTCTGATTTACCTGTTCTAAAGGAATACACTTCAACCAGAAAACATCAAAACTAAAATATTAAACGGAAAGTTAAAGAAATTGAAGAGATTCGCTTATATTTAATTTCTTGAAAATTTACGTTATACTTTACATGTGGAACTTAATTTCAAGTTCTCCAACAACACAGTAAATGAGTTTCAATAAAAAATTTGTAACTTAAAAGTTTTTCTATAGATGTGCCCTACAATGGTTCTTTTCTTTTGTTCTAGATCAATTACCCCTATCGTGCAGCCTTTGTTCCCAAGAAAACAATTTTCGTTAAAACGTAGTTAAAGAGTCGTCCTTACATCTCTTTTATTTATCTATCCACGCTCGTTATTGAAAAATCGTTTAGGAGTTAAGTGAACTGTCTATAACTTCCGGACAGTTCGAAACTTTTTTAACATCTTTTTGAAAATGAAAAATTTACTTACTATGCTGCCAGTCGTTTCTCGGTTCATAACCTTTCACTCCATCTATTCCGTCGGCCAAATAGTTGACGCATGGTTGAACTTTGGGAAATCCTACTTCTTGTAGAACAAGGATGTCATCCTCTAGAAAAGATAAAACGCAATTTGGTTATATAAATTTTATAGGAAAATAACATTTCTTAGTTTTATATTTTTCTAAGTGAAAATCTTTTATTAAACTTGTTCATTCAAAGTGAAAAAAAAGGAAACCGTCGTATTTAGCTGTTAAACTACACGAACGTAAGGGAATACACGTTGACCTTATTATAAATAAAATGGAAATTTCTACCCTACGTTAATTATAGGGTTCGTAAAAAGCCTTTGCATATAATATGTCGGCTCTTATTAAAACAGTCTGTCACGTAATGTTTGTGTTTTATAGGATTTTTTCAGTTAGATATTCATAAAGGTATTAACACTCTTTTTTGAAATGAAAATAAGCGCGTAATTCTTTACGCTGTTGTTGAATATAAATTAGGAAAACACAAAGCACGTTATTTCCTCAACTTTTGTTGTTGTATCGATTAACCTGGTAATTAATAAAATGATATTAATGGAAAGCTTTTGTTGGAGGGTAATTGCCGTAAAAATTCCAATTTAAGTAAAAGCTGTTTTCAGGAGTAGCAAGAATGTTCAGCGTTCGGCCGTTAGGTAGGTAACATTCCATAATAATCATTAACGTAACACCGAAGAGAAACAGCTAACAATAAGAGAGAAAATGCTAATGTTTTTTAGTGGCTCGAAACTCATCTACCGGAGCTTAAATCTTCTCACGCTTTATTTTCTCATCTCATTTTCGTAACCGTTTTCCTTTAAACGATATAATTAGTAACTAGATAACCTTCTTTCTTGTTTGCGTGATGATGCTTCTATATTTTAATTACAGTGGTAATTTTAAATTTATTAACGGAACACTGATAGCAACCTTATAGCCTCATTTTTATTTCTCTGAAAGTAATTGCGGCTACGTCTTCGAAAATTCTCTTCAAAGACAGGAAAAAGAATTACAGGGAATTCAGAGAATGGCCAGCTGAATTCCGAAAGACGGAAGTAATGGCACGTAGGAGGCAATCTTAGCATTGAAATTGATCCTAGAGAAAATGGATTTCAAGGAAAGAAAGTATATAGATGTGCAGCATCCGTCGACGTAGAAAAGACAAGTGTGAATGAGAAAATAATGTTTTCTGTACTGGTGCAAATGGATGTTGACAATATAAACAGAATATACAGGGTGGTTGGTTTTTTTATTATACACTTGTAACTTTTTTAAGTCAAAAACTCCTTAATAATAGTAAACTTTAAGTCTTTATCATGGGGTGAATTTTAGGATCTACTGTCTCCAAGTAACAATGTTCAACTTTTTCATTTTAGATGCGAATGCTGACGTTTTAACTTTAACTTAAGATGAGAAATCCACTGATGTGGCAGTAACTAACCCCAGTCTACTTTCCTCCTGACGAATTCTGTCGCGAAGTCTCTGGAGTTGGAATGGGGTCTTCTTTGGTAATCACGAACATTTTTGTCATTCAAAATAACTATTCTTGAATTCTCAGAATATTCACTCAAGATTTGGATTTAGTACGGAGAGACACTTTTATTATCTGACCGCATGGAAAATAGTACACGTTAATTCATTTCTTAAATCATTCTAAACAATCGAAATTCAAATTAGGTTCACCATGGAAGTCGATAATAACACCACCACCACCCGTATATACAGTGTGTCCAAGATAAGGATGCACAGCATGGGGATCTTGGAAACGGTAAGAGATACAAGATCGGTTAAATGGGATGAAAGTTGGCTCTTTATAGGAGGTTTTGTTGGTGTTTGGATAGTTTCAGAGATATTTAAAACAAAGTAGATTTCTCGATTTTCGTTATTAATTTTTATTTAATTTATTTGAAGAGCTGTCGGAAAACTAAAACCACTTTTCCATTGCCATTTTTTGATCTCTATTAAAATACGCTAACAAAATTCCTGTACAACGTTTCGGTTTCGAGTAACCATCATCAACCTCATTTTTTTAAATAGGCGGAAAAACAATTGAAAATTGTTTTGGATAGCTCTTCTTGTCACGATTCTAATGATGTAAACATGATAGGGTTATTTTGATTTCTTATGCTATAAATTAATGCATTCTGCAGTACCCTGGCCTGCACGATCACCTGATCTAACACCGTTAGATTTCTTTCCTCTGGGGTTATGTCAAGAATCATGTGCTCAACCAAAATTTTGAAAATGAACAGCAATTATTACAGTTGGTCACAGCAGCGTTCAACACAAAAAAATCAAACTTAAAATAACCCTATCATGTTTACATCATTAGAAGCGTGACAACAAGAGCTATTCAAAACAATTTTCAATTTTTTTCCATCTATTTAAAAAAATGAGGTTGATGATGGTTACTCGAAACCGAAACGTTGTATAGGAATTTTGTTAGCGTATTGTAATAGAGAACAAAAAGTGGCAATGGAAAAGTTGTTTTAGTTTTCGATATCTCTTCAAATAAAAGAAAGAAAAAATAATAACGAAAATCGAGAAATCTACTTTTTTTTAAATATCTCTGAAAGTATCCAAGATATCTAGATTTTGCAAACGCCAACAAAAAGGTCCTATAAATAGCCAACTTTAATTCCATTTAGCCGATGCTGTATCTCTTACCGTTTCCAAGATCCCCATGCCGTGCATCCTTATCTTGGGCACACTGTATATAATCGCCGTTTATTACATTCTTTTTAAAAGGTTCTGCCTTTAATGTGGTTATGACATTTCTTTCGAATAAGATCCTTATTAGACTGCACGAAACGTTGAGTTCATTACAATTTTCAACATTGACACGATCCAACGTCGAAAGATATGTCTTTTATCAATAACTCTGGTCTTGAAAATCCCAGATATTGAAAGAAAGTGATCGTTTCAACTGTAGCAATTACGAAACTTTGAAATAAGAAGAGAACTAGGGAGTCAGAAACCTTCGAAATGAATACTTACGCAAAACCTAATTTCAAAACACTAATGAAGGCATTGAAAATCCAATTATACGAAAAGTATGCTGGAATCAAGATAATCTAAATACAAAAGAGAAGAGTAGTTCTCACTGTATGAACCAAAATAAGAACGAACCATATCCAGACAGTCTACCAGGATGGAATGTATCTAGCTAAGGAGACTAAGATCTACTATGGAGATAAATATGGCCTAATACTTATCAAACATTCTTTGGCATCGAAGCTGTAGTTAATGAAATGATTTCAGAGTTAGTTTTGTTCAATACAAAAATAATCTCTTTAGAGCTGCAATGAAGAAAAAGGTATGAGTAACCATATAGGAGACAAATAAGTGTCCTCCGCTACATTGACGTTGTTCCGAAGCACTTCCAAAGATTTGTAACATAATAACAAAACCACTGTTATATCATTTGCTTTTAAAAGAGGAAAGAGCGTAAGGTATTTCCTGAGTTCATCAAAAACTGATCTGGGATGAAACTATCGCGTTTGTTTTTGTTCTTGGCGTTCCAAAGTTCACTGTTCTTGCCCTGTCTGATTTTAAATCGTCAATATTCGTATACAGCTTTTTGGGGACAAATTTAGAAATTTTACCAACCATACATTACTAGTCGACTAGGGTCTTGAAGAACTTGGGACTAAGCAACGATGCAAAGGGATATGAGGCTGAATATTCCTTGACCTTTTAGTGAGTAACGATCCGCTCGCAAGGGGCGACTACGTATCTCCAACATACACTTTTACAAAACCTTACAGTATGGTATACTCACTAGAGAACCCTGGGCTCAGGTTCCTCAAGTACCAGTCCCGAATGGGCTCGGACGGATCGAAAACCGGGGAAGGCGTTAGGGTAGGGGTTTACAGGCTCAAGCCAAGAATGGCAGGTATGCGACAGTCAGCGTCTTTGCTAGCCTATCTTTGTAGTGGCTGTTGTGTAGTGCTGTTGGCTCCTTCTCTGGACCAGAGGCGGCTCTTGATATCCTCCTAAGTTTCGCCAACAGATTCATCACTGAATAGACTTTTTGAAGATTCCAAAGTGATTTGGTCAATCTGATAAGTGCAGAAAAGCTAGACGTCTGACAAAGAAGCCTATTCTTAAAACTGCAAATTTCTTGCTCGCCTTTTTACCAACCATGCTTATCTTAATAGGTACCTTAACACGATTGGATGTTAGAAAGATGGCTTTTGTGGGTACTACAATATTTTATTATAAATGTTCGAAGTAGTCCCCCTTAACCTCAGTACATTTATTCAATTCTTATTTTCCACAAATCGAAAGCTGCTCGCCATTCATTTTTCGGAATACTGTCAAAATACTGTATCAATCTCGTTTTCTGAAGAAAATTTTCGCCCCGGAGGTGTTTTTTCAAATTAACAACAAGAAGTCACACATCGTCAAATCAGGTGAATAAGGTGGATGTTCAATCATGTGGATATTATTTTCCCTCAAAAAATCAACAGTAGCGCACGCCGAATGCGAGGGTGCATTGTCATGTGCAACAAAAGGCCCCTTACATCAAGTCCTGCAAAAACTTCAGGCAAACATTTATTGATGTACCAGTTTGCAGTAACTGTGCGTTGTTCTTCTAACTTAATGACTTTGACTAAACCGGCGCTTCTAAAGAAGCTTGTCGGTGTTGGATCATCTTCATGAATCCATACACGGGATTCCTGATCATAAAATGGTATGTACGTCTCATCATTTGTTACAATTTTGGAAATAGTCCGATGACCGTCATTTTCTAACATGTTCAGAGTTTCCCTGTTGATTCTCATACGTTCTGACTTTT
>VTPC01002868.1:0-35924 GCA_011009095.1 Ignelater luminosus | reverse complement strand
CTTATATTAAAAGAGCAAATTACAAATAGTAGTTTGAGTTGTTGAAATGGTATGTAACACAGGTATTTATTAAATACCTACTGTTGCAAATCTATCCAGAGATGTATTATAAAAAATTATTATTATGATTTAATGCGAAAATTCTGGTCAACTATATCCTCGGACGCATTCATTTATTTGTGATTTGCTGGTACAGTAGATTCAATTAACACACCAAATAAGTGGTAACGTGTCTGTTCAGAGCATAATTTAGAATTATGGCTTGAAGTAAAGCTGTATCTGCGAAAATTCGCAACGTCATTATAAATTCGCATAGATTAGGTGAAAGTGAGCGAAAAATCGCCATAAAACTATTGCTTGCAATCTCTAAAATTGCCTACATAATTAAAAAATATAAAGAAACGGGATCATTTGAAAATGGTAAACGCTCAGGACGTACTCCACAAATTTTAGACCGTGATATGAGAGGTTTGACTAAAATTGCCAAAGAAGACCAGCGCCCCAATTTACGCGATTTAAGTAAATTATGGTCCGACAACTTTAAAAAACCCGTTCCTATTGAGACAATACGAGAATATTTATTGAAGAAGGGATATAAATTTTATAAGGTAGGGACAGCGTGTTTGTTATAATTTTACATAGCTACAAATATTCATTCTTTAATAGGCTAAGGAAAAGCCTCTGTTAGCTGTCAAACAGCTGAAGTAAGCTAAGGAGCGATGAGATTGAACTGCAGAACAATGGAGCAGAGTCATATTTAGCGACGAGTCTAAATTTGACGTGTGCATTGGTGATATGCAAAAACAAGTGATCCGCAAAAGCTATGAAACTTATCACAAAGGCTGTATGAAAAGGACCGTAAAATTACCTGCCAGTATTATGATATGGGGATGCATGTCTCATAAAGGTTTAGGACGTTCATACTTTATTAACGGAACAGTAAATGCTCAAAAATATATAGAGATTTTGGAAACAAATTGCTTCCATCTACTGAGCTTTTGTGGGATAATGAGAACTACAACTTCCAACAGGATGGTGCATCATGCCATACCGCCAAATCCACTAAGACGTGGTTGCAGAATAACGAGATAGATACGATAGATACCATAGAATGGCCTTCTAGCAGCCCAGATTTAAATCCCATGGAAAGTGTGTGGTTAATTATGAAGAGAAAACTGCTCCCGGAACCGCAGCGCACATTGCCCGTATTGTGCCGAAAAATTGAATTCATATGGAATTCTGTAAGTCCGCAGCAATGTACAAAATTAACAGACTCCGTCCCGGTTCAAATTAGGACTGTTATTAAAGCAAAAAACGATGTTACGCAATATTAAATGTGGTGTCCGAAGTTATAATGGACGGTCATTTCTCTAGTTCAATTTTATTATTATTATTTATAATAAATATTTGTAAAAATTTATAACAATAAGTATTTAATAAATACCTGTGTTACATACCATTTACAAAAACCCAAACTGCTATTTGTAATTTGTTTTTTTAATATAAGGAAATTAAAAAAGTAAAATAAAATTCTAACGTGTCCGAACCTATAGTCGACGGGGCTCGTATTATTAATATATTCAATGTGTAATAAACAGTCGGGCCGGTAAAGCTTTATATATTTTTTATTTTCGAACAAAATACTGTGCCTTATGATATCTAGTACACGTAGATATTTTATAATAAATAAAAAGAAACGCAAAAAGTAATAACATTTGAAAAGTTTGCACTTTGAATGATGATGTTAATCACTTATAATAGCTTATAATTATAAGAAATTATTAACTTTATAGTCTAAAAGCTTTTTGTATTTTATTGTAATTTACAACAAATCAATTAGTATAACTCACTTTCTTTGTATTAACGTTGTGTTTATGCATACCTGTTGATTTAAATCTACCAGTAGCTAGAAACTCTATATCTTGCACAAATACTAATAAAATAAGCTATAAACTTACCTGTTAACAAACACAAAGCGTAGCTTGACAATTCATGTAAGGGCTTTTATTAAATTTGACAGTGTTTTATCTTATCGGACGAATTTTGAAAGTTATATATCTTCTTTATACCGAGATTGTCTGCTTAGACTATATTCTCAATAACGTTATCACTACTTTTACCACTTAAGCTTCATCTTTAAAAATCAGTTGATTATACAGTTTTCATAAGAGATAAAACCTAGTTATCTAGAAAATTCCCTTATACAATGAATACACGAAACTTGCCACAAAAATGCAGTCTAAGCTTCCCGGTTATAAAAAAAGCATTTTGAGACCATGAAGTCTGAAGGAATTAAATTCTCAACTGTTAACTTTGTTTTCAAGTTAACATAAGTAGGCTATAATAAAAATTAATGATAATATCAGAAATATCCATTTATCATGCAAAAACGCACTTGGACCTTAAATAGGTTTTATTTATACGTATCGTTGTTCCGGCTGATGATTATTGTCCCAACCAGATTCATACAGGCTTTAACTTACATGGAAGATAGAAATCAGGAAAGGGAATAAAGTACTACCGAAAGAACAAAAGTGTCAAATTCTTATTAAAAATAAACTGAGCGAATAAACAAAAGTATCAATAACAAATTAATTAGTATCAAAAATAGTCAGAGCAATAAGTAAAGCTGCCATTAAATAACAAGCAGAATGAATAAAATTAAAATGCAATTAAAAGCAAAGGAAACCATAAACTATTTCAGATAAAGACGATACTTGGCAAATATGAAAGACATACACTAAAAGATAGAACAAGAAACGATTTATGACCAAAAGAAAATAATTGACAGAATCGAGGTACTTTATCAGTGTCAGACTGGAACATCGAGATGCAAAGAAATTTCTCCATGGGCTCTTGTCTGATGTGGTGGCCTAAAAAGCAATGAAATTATAAATTCAAAAGCTGCTAAAATGTTTTATAAATTCTCGGTGGGCCTGACCAACGTAACATGCACAATTTACAGATAATATACAGAACATACCTAATACATTTAAAGCAATGCAAAACTAAATGAAAGATAAGAGAGCTCCCGGAAAAGACAAAGTTGTTGCAGAACTCAACTGAAAAAACACCAAAAGCTCTTTTAAAGCAACTGACAACGTTATTTAAAAATATCTGTGCTAAGGCAAAATATAATCAAACTAGAAAGTCGTGAAGTTGAACTAATCTTTCAAAATGGAACCAAAACAGTTCCAACCACATGGATTTCAGCAATTTTTATTTGTTGTATTTATGCCAGTATGGGTTTTACTAATTTTCTCTTTTAAAACTAACTCTTTTCTTACATGCAGTAATTATTGAAAAAGAAAGTTTCATTACTCAACTACGGCAGTCTCTTATCTATCCTGGTCGAATTTCTTCCAGGATCACCTTAAGAACACGACTAGCAGTAAAAAGAATCAAGAACCCTAATATTATGCAAGTTTAAGCACTTGCTCCGAGCTCTGAATCGTGTTGTCATTTCAAAATTGACACTAAAATACTATCAAGCCTAAAAAATAAAAAGCAATCCCCAAACGTACAAACACACATTTTTTTTTAAATCTCAGCAACAGACGCAGACGGGAGCGTTGTCACGCCTATGTAATGTTTCCTATAAAAACAATTATTTTTGGTTCAAAGATTCTTTGCCTTTAATGAAACCTTTTTACATGTTCTGCACACAATATAAGCCTGCGTTTTAAAACTTGTTCAATGTTGTTTATGTTTTGTTAGATTAAGTTACGTTACTTTTTACGTTTACCAGCTACATTAGAGCCCTAACCAATCATTATTCAACATCAGATCCTTGCTACGCATTTTTCCGCTTATAACTCTTCGTTATTTTCCCTGTCTAAGATTCATGGACTGAGGATGAGAATAACCTTTGAATAAAAGTCGGTTGCCTTTGGCGGTTATTTAATATTTATTTACTTGATCTAATTCCAAAAGAAAAACAGAATTTAATAACAAAAATAGAACAAAAAACTTGTTTATAATTACATTCCTAATTAAATAACCATAACTGAAGTTTGTAAATTCTCGCTGATACGTCGTGATGGATATATCCCTGTTTAACTTCTAATAATTGTCGGTTATCATTCCAGTTTCCCACTTTCCCTAGTATAATCTACTTTACATCCTCTTAATACCTTGAATAAATCTTTGATCTTGCTGTTCTATCACAGTTCCAATATTTTCTCGACACTAGCTTAGGTGGCAATGAAGAAAATGGTTTCAGGTTCTGGTTGCTACCTATAATAGCACTTTGATTTTTGCAAGTATATTATTTAGGATTTCTAAATAAAATCTTTATAATCTCCCAGAACCTTGCTGCAACATCTTTGAACAATTCATTCCCACAAACCGTCCATCTCTCATTAGCTTCTTTTTTTAAAGAGCAAACAAGTCCTTAATCGAAAGTACCCTTCTACAAATATAATTTAGTAAATTCTCTGATCCTAAAGCACACAGCATCCTGAGATTTGCTCCACTTGAAACTGGGAAATGAGCTAACGCGAATGTGTGCCTTACGTTCTTGAGTTATAGAACGCTTAAGTAATAAGTATATCTGCTAAAAACTGTATGTGATGAAAACGAATCTACGACTGTTCTATGACTAGGCTTCAAAATAAAACATTAAACAACCAAAGAATTTCAGGCAGTAAATCTGTCGCAGACCTGTGGATCTTCAAAAGTGTGTAGCATTAATTCTGTATTTAATCGGTCCACTAATTTTAAAACTAGTTAGGAAGTAGCAAAGGCAGATAAAGAAAAAACGGAGATCTGTACGGAAACAAACTGAGGCACCGGGAAATCAAAACTTCTTCATCGAGATCTGCAGTGCAAAAATTCGTGGATGAATAACCTACTTTTTTTTTACTGATTACGGAAGCATTATTGCCAGTGTTTGAACTTTTAAAAGGCTAAATGGTAGTTGTCCTTAATCTAAAAACGTTTGTTCAGAAAACGTTTTTTATTGTAACTCGGTAGTATGGAAGTTTTTTTTTTTACTATAAAATACTGTCGGTTATACTCAGGCCAAACCTCAAAACTAAATAAATAAATAAAATTAAGCCTAGCACAAAGAATGGCTTGCAGCCACATTGGACAATCTGAAGACGTTATCCAAAAATGGAAGAAAAGAGGCTGTTGCTGTTAAACAGGCCGAGTGATAGTGCTTTGTCTCTTTTAACAAAAGTCTGTGTATCAAGGTCATGTTACCTCTATATTCATTGTTATATTTCGAGATACGTTTCTTTATTCGGAGGTTGCACTCTACAGTCGAAAAGGACTATAGTAATCTATACCATGGAATCTGCGGAAGAACTCGTACGTAAAGTCGTTGAATATAACCAGCGCTTTATAATAGCATTTATAAAAAAGCTTTTTACAGAATTGAGACCTATGAACTCAAAAAAAAAAAGAAAATATAATAAACATGTGTTCAAACCGTAAACGATTCGACTAACGTGATAAATCTAAAGAGCGCTTAAATATAAAAGACCGGGAAATATGAAAATCAGAACAGATTTATATCCTGCAGTGGATAAATCAAAATTGAAGAAAAGAACGTAGCTATATTATATCTACCAAAATATTGATTGACATAAAACGTCCTGCTTATTACGCTTATTATTCCACTACTAGACATCTGTATAAGGATATATGCAGTTAAGCAGTTTGACAATAATGTCACCCGATTCTTCCAAAAAGGTAGAGATGTTGTGGAAATAAAGGAGGAAATATTAAAAAACAAGGAAAAGTGCAAAAGAATGAAGGTAAGAAGAGATAAATGTGGATATGTCTATGCGTTTCTAATACTGTATGAATATCCTTACTATACTATAATATTTCCAGATTCCAACAAATAAGTCATATTCCTGTTAAACAAATTTAATCTGTTGCTGAATGATTTTTGTTTCATCAACATTCTGTAGCAATTAAATCTAGAGTCCAATTGCTATCTGAGCATTGCAAGGGTTTTTATCACGTTTCTGTTTTGCTGTGCATGCCAGGCACAGTGAGATAAAACTGCCTTCTAAGAACGTTTTGTTTTAAACTGCGATAACCCTTTGGTTAAACTGGCATCTGGAAAACGTCGGTAATTTCTATAAAGATTAGTCTGCGGATGCGACGGCAAATGTAATGCTTTTTTCCATAAACAAAGTTCAAGGTTTTCGCTTTAAATCTCTCAAGATTTTTGACAAACAGAATTAACTCAGTCTGAGATGATTTTATGGTATTTTTCCACTTTTTTACGATATACCTTTGCTTTATTGCAGATTAACAATTTTTTGTAAAACCATTAGTTGCTAGCTTCATTTAGTCAAATCAAGCCAATGAAGATATCGAGTAACTAAATACAATTTTTTAATATTCATAATAAAAGTTAAATTACATAAAATACTTAACCCCAAGACTTGTGTACTTATAAAGGGTTTTCCAATAAGAGGTGTTATTTTGAATAGCCCGCTATTTCGGTAGATGTCACTTTTGAAGCTATCATTTTTTGACATTTGACAAGTAGAAACTACGCCATTAATAAATATGGAACGATACACGCTTCAACAATGCATTAAAATTATTATTTTGGGTCACCGTGAAGCACCTTGTCGGACCGCAATATAGAAATTGGTGAAAAAATTCGAGCTCTTGGGACAAGTTAGTGATGTGAAGAACAAAACCCGTGCACGTCGCTCAAGAACAGCCGAGAATATTGCTCTTGTAGCCGAAAGTGTTAAAGAAAACCCAGGTTTGTCCATTCCTCGTCGTTCTTTGGAATTAGCCATTCCACAAACGTCATTACACCGTATTTTGCATAAAGATTTGGGTCTTAAGGCTTATAAAGTCCAGTTAACACAAGAACTCAAGCCGGCCGATCATCAACAACGTCGTGTCTTTGCTGATTGGGTCGTTGAAATGCATGAAAATGATCCAGAATTCCATCGAAAAATCATCTTGAGTGATGAGGCCCATTTCCACCTCGGTGGCTTCGTCAACAAGCAAAATTGTCGGATCTGGGGCTCAGAAAATCCAAGAGTTATTGTTGAAAAGTCTCTCTATCCTCAACGTGTGACTGTTTGGTGCGGTTTATGGTCCGGCGGAGTCATTGGACCTTACTTTTTCGAAAATGAGGCTGGAGCAACAGTTACGGTGACTGGATTGCGCTATCGAGAGATGATTAACGATTTTTTATGGCCGGAATTGGATGGTATTGATCTGGACAACGTTTACTTTCAACAAGACGGCGCTACGTGCCACACAAGCAACGAAACCATTGATCTTTTACGGAAAAAGTTTCCGGACCGTGTTATCTCTCGAAGAGGTGATCACAATTGGCCACCGAGATCTTGTGATTTAACACCTTGCGACTTCTTTCTTTGGGGCCACGTGAAAGAGAAGGTCTACGCCAACAGCCCAGCGTCGATTCAAGACCTCAAAGATGGAATTCGTGAGGCTATCGAGGACATAGGGCAGCCACTTTGCGATTTGGTTATGGAAAATTTCATGAAAAGGATATTGTCCTGTAAGCGTGGTCGTGGTGGTCATTTGCCTGATGTTATTTTCCACTATTAACGGCATACCTTCCTCTTTATAATGAAATAAACATCCGATCATTTATATTAAAAAATGGCACTTTTCTTTGAATATCAAAATAACACGTCTTATTGGAAAACCCTTTAGTAACTAGGTCTTTGTTCTAAATGCAGCTTTCCACTAATTACAGTGTAGTATCGCATTTACGCAGTCTATGGGATGTTTTCAACTTTAAAAGTTTGAGTTAGTCAAAGTAATAGAAAATAGATATTCCAAGAATCAATAATCAGAAACACTTCTAAGAGCAGAACAAAAGCTACTATGTTTTGCTCTATTCGTCTCATAAGAATGAGTTCTTGGTAAAAGAATTTTCTGTTTGGATCGAGGATTAAGGTAATAAAGCGACCAAGAAAACTTCTAGTGCTTCTTCTAAACTAAATTAAATACTCATACTTGTTTTTAAACAAACGGTAACAAACAAGCAACAACTCAACTGCTCAATACATTACGAAAACGGCTAAATATGTTTAGTGTAAGTTTTTCGAGCAGACAACCCTTTTTCCTATTTTGCTTCCATACACATTTGTTAAATAAGTGTGGAATTAATCTAAGAAGGGTGTAACAATTCTTCATCTTCATCAAGAAACTTTTCAAATTAATATTCTTTGTTTAAAATTTCTCGCATATAAGTTACCACACAGAAGAGTGATAAAAGTAAATCAGCGCACAAGCAACATATGGAGCTGTGTTTGGCTTTAAAGTACTAATAACCTTCTGGATTTTACCATTCTGATATTACATGTATAGACGGAAAATAGTAGCTCTAGATTGTTGACTTTCTACTTGAAGTTTGATATCAAAAACTTTGATAAGATGATTTTTTGTCGCTCTCGCGTTTGAAAAGGTTGTTACTTACGTTGTTTAATTGTAAGTGTAAATATTTCACATTTTCTAAAAGATAAAGAGTGCACTTATTTTTTCTTATATTTAGTTATGGAACAATTGAATGCTTGTTGCGTACATTTTAAAATGACTTGGAAGAATGACCAGGATTCAACTTGGCATTGTCTTAAAAATATTCTTAGAAATAAAAACTGAACTTGGTTATATCTCTTATCTTTCTTTTAATAATGACTAATACAAATTATCATTTGAAATAAAGATTTTTCTATTACAAATAAGATTTTCCTTGAAAATTTACAGGTATTGCATAAAGGCATTCTTTTGTAATCGGACAGAGATGTAAGTGTATTATTGAGATATTAAATCAAATCTTTGTATTTGGCTTTGAGAGCATAGAATTTGACTATAATTTATAGTTCAGAGTAATCAAGGGTGTTAACAAATCTATGAAACATATATATATAATTAAACATGGCTAGGTCTCCTGTCTTTTGTTACGCTAATCAACTTTATTAGCCTAACTTGCATTTATTTGTCTTTTAATGTTGCTTTAGAATGCGCCGATAATGATCTTTATTTTGTTTATAATCAAGTATTAGTGTTTTGTGCTTTAAAATCAAATTTTATCTATTATGAGAAAAACTCGGATTTATAAGTTATACAAATTACTAACGGAACTCTACAAGAACCAAAATAATAATACAATATATGCTTACTACATACAATAAATCACTAGATATATTTATGACAAATTTAAACAATGCTGTATAAGTTGGTTTATTGTGTAGAAACATCCACTACTTAAGAAAGTTCTTAAGTTCTTTTAAATTTATCATGATTTGCAATATTTTTGAATTTCTAGTGGTAATGAATTATATAAATAACGTCCTGCGTACAAAGGAGATTTCTTAACAAATTCATTAAAAAAGTTCTTTATTCTTGTATTATATTCATGAAGGTTTGATGCGACTGCAAATTTTCTCTTATTTTTATGAATATTTTAACAGTTGTAACAGGTAAATACTGGTTATTGTTAATATTCCATTTACCTTGAATACATCTGTACATGAATAATTAAATGGCATATCAAAATGACCCGTAAAATACGTTTTTAAATAATAAAGACTCTAATATTTACTTATATTGACAACAGAATAAACACGAGTACAATAGACATTCAGAAGTTGAGTACAATTAAATGAATTCTTAAGATTAAGCACCATAAAGATGACTTGTTTAAATTATTATAGACAAAATCGCATGATTACAGAGATATGTTTTGTCAACAACTAGCCTCAAGAATTTGATGGAATCTGTTTTAAAAACTTTGCTATTAAAACTGAAGCCAAGATTATTTCCAAGACAATGACGGTTATGATTTTCAATAAACACAGTTTTTTTCGTGATTGACGATTAGTTTATTTTTATAAATTATGTAAAATGCTATTCACTCTAAATTCAATATCTGTCATACTATTTCCACTTACTACTACAATTATATTGTCCGCGTACATAAACAATTTGCTTTCACTAGAAATTCGGGAAGATCTTTCACATGCAAAATAAAAATCAGCTGTCCGAGGACACTTCTTTAGGCTAAAATTTAGCGTCACACGCTTCCGATTTTGAATTATCGAATCCTACTTGAGATTTTCTGTTACTCAAGTATGACGTGATCTAGTCATTGATATTTCCTCGTACCCAGGATATGGCAATAGTATTGAAGGCCTTGTTAGATCAAATGACACTACACTTTTTAACCACTTTGATTGGCGTATCATCGAAACCCTTTGAGTTAAGATTTGCTAGATTACTAATACAGGAATAGACTTCACCCTCGTATGCTTGAATTCGATACACACTGTGCTAAGTTGTCCTTGTGGTTGTATAATTTGAAGACAGATGATTAAAATGTGAGCTTTTAATGTATTTGAAACTATGGTACAAAAGAAACGTCCAAACTTGTTGTCTATTTCCATCTTCCCAATATAAATCTGGTCATCATCACAAATTTTAGTATATACTTTTTTCTGCCTAGTTTTCCCTAATTTCTCAGTGACTAGCTTCCACGAAGTCTCTGATTTGCTCGACGATAATGCAATCATGTTTGTCAATATTTGTTGTTTTTCTTCTTTAATTTGGCAAATTAAGTTAAGATCTTTTACATTATTTAGTTATTTTACGTTCTTGCCAGCAGTGAATCTTAGAGAATTTTTCTAGTTTGACAGGAAAGGTTGCATTATCGTTCAGTACAAAAGCATCAAGAAACTTATTGAATATATTAATATTGTTAATGTCTCCTAGATGCACAGCTCATGTTTATAGATCTCTAAAAATTTGGTAGTACAATCTATTATAAGATTAATTGTAATAATACGCACTTCCACTTGCGTTGGCTGCTGTTCCTTATTATTAGTGTAATTTTGATGCTTCCAGTTACAAATCTGTATATAGTGATCTGTAAGGCCTTCATCAATATTATTGCACTCTATCTCGTTTTGCTTAATATTGGTAGCAATGTTAACTCAAAAAAAAAGCGGTTTATTCTTAGATAGAACGTCTTTATTTATGTTTAAGTTAATTTATCAGTAATTTTAGTGAAAATAATACTTAATTAAGAGTAGAAGGTTTGTCCAGAAGGTCTATAGATATAGGTTATGCAAGAATCTTTCCTGTAACTTATGGAAGAACAATCCAAAGTTGATTCAATGAATATTTAAGTTATTTTATCAAGGGAACTGCATAAATTCAGAATTGGTCTTCTGCAAAAGATGGTCTAGCCACCATGAGAAGTATTTTCTCTGTAATAAACATTAACTAATTAGTGTTCACAAAGACGAAGTATTTCGGGTTTATTTTGATTTAAATATAGTTCTAAGATATTTACTCTATTTGTTAATTTGTAAAATCTTTTCTGTTTCTGAAACTTTCTTGGTTGTCTATATCACCTAATACTTCTATATTGTGGCCAAATGTTTGCATCAAATATTCGTTTGTCATCAGAGGTGGGTTGTTATTACAGAATTTCTATTTTACCATATTTTACTATTGGTTTTAAAAAAATACGTTACGTTATCGGAAAACTAATTAATTCTTACATTTTCAAATTCTAAATTTAATTTAGCATAAAAAATTGCTTTTGCATTTTTTCCGTAGAATGCATCAATTTCTAGTAAAATTGAATTTTGCGAAACCTCTTAAATTTAACGGCCTGTAATGAGGTCATACATTGTCTCAAAAACAAGGCGTACTTATTCGCATGGAATTTCTCGATAGATATTAAGCTTAACACATGGGCTGAAAAGTCCCAGGCCTAACAAAGAAAACACGTTTTTTTTGTTCAAAATTAGCTTTATTCATCAACGTAATTTCCATCAAGAACAATGCAATCATTCCAGCGCCACTCTAACATTTCAATACCACTTTTGTAGAACGATTTATCTTTTGCCTCAAAATACGACTCAGTTTCAGCGATAACCTCTTCATTCGAGCGAGATTTCTTACCGGAAAACATTTTTTTTAGGTCTGCGAACAGCCAGTAGTCGCTGGGAGCCAAATCTGGCGAATACGGTGGATGTGGGAGCAATTCGAAGTTTAATTCATGTAGTTTTGCCATTGTTTTGATTAACTTGTGACACGGTGCGTTGTCTTGATGAAACCAAATTTTATTCTTTGCCATATGCGGTCGTTTCTTTGCAATTTCGGCCTTCAAACGCTCCAATAACGCTATATAATATTCACTGTTGATGGTATTTCCCTTCTCAAGATAGTCGATGAATATTACACCACGCACATCCCAAAATACCGAGGCCATAACCTTTCCAGCCGATTGTTGTGCTTTCGGTCGCTTTGGACGAGGTTCACCAGTTGCTGTCCACTCAGATGACGATCGTTTTGATTCCGGAGTGAAGTGATGGATCCATGTTTCATCCATTGTCACATATCGACGCAAAAATTCCGGTTTGTTACGTTTAAACATGGCCAAACACTGCTCAGAAACATCAAGACGTTCTTGTTTTTGGTGAACAGTGAGCAAACGCGGCACCCACTTTGAGCAGAGCTTTCTCATAGTCAAATGCTCATGCAATATAAAGCCAACACGTTCTTTTGATATCTTTACGATGTCAGCTAACTCACGCAACTTCACTTTTCGATCATTCAAAACGATTTTGTGGGTTTTTTTGATGTTTTCTGGTGTTACCGCCTCATTTGGACGTCCACTGCGTTCTGCATCATCGGTGTCTCTACGACCACGTTTGAAGTCAGCAAACCAACGTTTTATTGTTGTTTTTGATGGAGCGGAGTCCCCATAACACTTTTCAAGCCATTGCTTCGCTTGAACGATATTTTTTCCCATCAAGAAGCAGTGTAAAATTGAAACACGAAATTGTTTTTGATCCATTGTTTTGAAAATAACAAAAGTAGCGTCACTCTTAGCACAATAACTCATAAGATAATGAATAGAATTTCATGAAATTTTAACAGCTGTCCTTTGAAGGTTAGTACTAACTGAAAAAGCGGTGAATGCAATAGAACTAGCGCCATCTATTTGTTAGGCCTGGGACTTTTCAGCCCATGTGTTACTTTGTCACAAAAATTGTTTGCATATGTGCACCGTTTTCGAGATACGGGATATTAACATTTCATGTTATTAATTAAAATTTGACTCTTTGTTATTTTGAAAATGGTGCACTTTAGGGAAAAAAATTACATAGCAAGGTAGGTTTAGTTTCTGTAGAGAATTGCGATGCGGAAAATTACATTTCGTTTTTGAGACAACCTTACTATAGGCCACTGAATCAGAGACATGAAAAATCTAGTTTTTTTTAAAATTAAATGTAGAATTCAAAAACGTAAAAATCAATTAGTCTTCTAGCGGCGTCACATGTATTTTTAAAAGTGTGGCTGCGCCTTGCTAAAATATTAAAAATAGTAAAATATGGTACAAAGATAGATTTTCTGTAGTAACAACCATGTGTACAAAATTTCATGCAAATACCTTACATTGTAGTGGAAATATTATAGAAATAATAACTTTTTTGTGTAACTTTGATTCCCAGTATCTAAAAAATCAAGCGTTTCTCCATATAAATTTATACGACATAGTGTACTTATTTTTTAATGTTTTATCACCTCCCAAAGTTATTAAGATTCAAACTGAAACACTCCCTGTATATACAGAGATTGTGTGCAAAATTTGAAGTGAGATGTCTTGAATATGAAACAATACATGCTCAATAAAAAATAAACTTTTTAATTTTAATCCTAAAAATATGATTTATTCTTAATTTAACTTGGTAATATACAACGAAGGAATGAATTACAAATAGGTATAAATTGGTTATGTCTGTGATTTAAGAATTGCTGTACTTATTTTATGTACAAATCAGTAGAACTATCCATCAAAGAAAACAAGTACAGAGTTAAGTTATAGAATTCTTCATATTTTCAACAACTGCATTAAAATATTGCAAGGTGAAAATATTTTGTTTCTAAACTAATTACTAAATAATCAAGGAATGGCTGACTTATGCTGAATTTTAATTTGTAGTTTTATATCCGCTGATTTAATTAACTTGTGATTTGAAATGGCGTGTTCAATTTGTTGTACAATATGCCGACAAGTGTACTATGCCTTATTTGAACCATTACTCAATTACACAATTTTTTGAATCTCCCTTTTAATTGAGTTATTTATAAAAGTAACTCAGGTATCAATACGCTGCAGGTATAGTGTACTTCCACGTGTACGACACTGATTTAATTTCCCTCCGCCGCTGGCTCGGCGTTCGACCGTCGTGACCGTCGACCCTGCTGGTTTGTTTACGAGCTAGTTTCCCGCTTTTTTGAGTTGTTTTACTTGTATAATCACTATACGCTCAATTTACCGTCAAGTAGACAAAATATGCCAAAAAATTAGAAAAATATGAACAAATATTCACGTCACATTAAAATACGCAAAAATTTTAAAAATATGCATTTTGAATAAAATCCGAGCTTTAGTTATGATGAAGGAAGGTGAATCTTGAAACATAAGTTTGAAGTTAAAATATCATTAATTTATTATCTTTGCAGGCAATAATGTTTTTTCTACCGCAACTCGTTGGAAACTGATCGAAAAGGTTGCAGAGTGTAAAATATTTTTGAAATACTACACACTTACAATTAGTACGCATGTATTTTATCACACAATGCAATAATACGGAAATTACACATTATCACTGTTATTTAAGTTTTGGCTTAAAAGTGAATCGGGTTTTCCTGTTGACAATTTGTTTAATAACTAACAACGAGTAATATATTTATTAACTTTTATTAACCGATAATCAGAATTTTTACAAGCTTTATATAACTAATGAGAATTTTTTATATTATGGTCGCACTTCTTTGATGTCCTCATAGATAAGATTGAACATCTTAAGCTAATCCAAGGAAAAAATGGTCCTAACCAGCTCTCCTGCTAAAAGATAGTGAAACATTATTAGGTTAAGATTCTGGGGATATTTCCAATTAATGAAAAAGCTATTAATTATTGGGTAAACATATTTAGTCAAGGTTCACCTTGATGAATAATGTGTAAATTCACTGCGCACTTGAAACTGTGTAGTTTACTATAGGCATTATTATAGATATGATGATAGCAAAATTATTATTTAGTCTTATTGTATAGCAAAAAATTCTGTTTTTAATCTTATCGTCCGGGGAAGAACACCTTATTAAATTCCAAGATAGTAAATGAATAAGCTAATACGCATTAAGAATTGAATTTTATGAGTGGTTCAGATATTTAAACAAATTAAATTCTATTAGTGGCTTTAGATGATTTTGTGTAGTCCTATAATAAAATAATAGCTACAGAGTGACTATTATCCATACTCCTTTAAGTGGTTTTCTCATTTTTTTGTTCTTGTCTAGTTCCCAAAATCAGCAATAAAATGATAGTACACACTTCAGCAACATATTTTCGATCTTGATTATATAATTTTCTAGATAATCGGCAATTGAATTAATGAAAAATCTAAACCTAGGAGGCCTTCAAACTTCAAATAAACACTTCTAAGAGCAAAACTTCAGTTGTATGGGCTCTGGTACCTGAAATTTTCTTGCAAATTTCTTAATATCTCTACAAACTAATGTGATGCCACACGCTTAATTTTTACGTTTTTATGATGTTACGTTAGATTGAATTAGTTCAGTTGAAAAGCTGATGAAATAACCATGAATTGTTTTTCGAAACATGAGTCAAGTGACACATTCCCCTGATTAGTTTGAAACTTCTTTCTATCTTATTCTAGCGGTAAACTGTGATTATTACATCAGTGTTTTTATTTATGCTTTTAAGACTTTTCTTAAATTTTCTTTTTGGTAGTAGAATAGTAGAATAATCTCAAAAGGCCAAACAAAATCTGTAAGAAGGGTAAAGAAAAAAGTAATTCCTCTTCGCTTTAAAATTGACTACCAAATGTTTTTTATTTAGATGAGTCCGTGGGGATTCACACTCGATATTTCTTGGACTTTATACTCTTGGCTTAAGCAACTGAGCTAGAGGCCATTTGCATCTTAAATATTTATTTTAGTTATAATATCGCTAATAAATGACAAATGATAATGCTACAGCAGTACATTAATAAAATGACTTATGCGAGATATAAATCGTGAAATGTTTTATGCATTGAAATATACCGACGTTTTTTGTATTATTTTCTAAATTGCATTTACTTCAATATAGTATCTTGTTTGATGTAAGATTGCCGTCTCTGTCCAGTTACGGGCTTGTCGCAACTAAAACGTTGACCGTCGCTTCGTTGCAATATTTATTGGGCTTTACGATAATCAAAGTAGTGTTTTCTAGTCTTATTAAAATAACCTTCAAATATATGTAATATTGTCAACTATTCTATTTTATTTAACTTCGATACTCAGTATAATATAATTAGTTATAATTATTACTAGTAGCGCGTTTTCGGCTCCTTCTAAAAAACGTTCATTATATAAAAGTATAAAAATCAATATTGCGAATGCCATACATAAATCTTTTGTCATATAAGAATCCGTCAATAATAACAAATATTCGCAAAATACTACCATGGTCTATCTTCACGTACAAAGATCGTAAAGAACAGATATGTTTGATTTTGGAAACATAGAAACCAGAAAAATGCTATTCGATTATAGTTAGTTTTCTTTATCTCTTGCTTTAATTTTTTATTTTTTTTTCAAAATGTGTTAAGCTTGGCTTTACAAGTTAGAAATCAAAGACTGAAATTCATAATTTCAGAATATAAAGGAGGAAATTTCGAAAGAATTCCTTTTTCGTAATATGTCTTATCTTGCCTGCTTCTGATATAGATTATCGAATAGATAGTATATCACAGTGATACAACTAGATTTACTAAGTATATTAATTTAAATAAAACTGCGCCGTTTTTGTAGAATTTTATATTCTACTGAAGTCTTCTATTATACTAAGGACTGTAGCTACATCTTGTTAGTTTTATAAGTAGTTTGGTAATTAAAAAAATTAGAAACTTGATACAATTTTTTCTAAGTATTTTGTTGCTTAAAGAAGACAACAAGCTTGTTTCGTGGGAATAGGTTTAGGTATACCTACAATAAATAAATCAATTAAGTAGGTATAGTAAAGTGAAATGATGTACATCTTTCAGTAGATGATTCTAAGAATTGACGTCAGAGATATATTATACTATAAATTACTTATAACATATTGATAGTGATTAGATTTTTTTCAATTAAAAGTTGAATTATTTTCAATTACATATACAGTTGAAAGACTTTTTAATATTTGTCAATATTCGCATTAGTGATGTTTGAAATAGTTAATACAATAAATTATGTTATGAAGATAATGTACTTCAAATTTAAGAATACCTTAAATAAGATCAAAATCTTGTATTGCTGTAAGAAGACAAACATCTTGTGACAATTTGTTAAATAAACCTCTCTTGGGTATTATTTATTTATAAATAGCATATTATTTCATTCTATTAACAAAAGTCAATATGTAACGTGTGTTACATTTTGTTTTTGCTTAAGTTTTGTGTGTATTAGAAATTACACAATCAGGATGTTATCTCAAGATGTTGAGTACTATTTATGATTTAGAATTTAAAGTAATATCTGAAAGTGCCAGATTAGATAATTTAAAATCCAGCAATATTCACTTATAAAACGTTCAATTTTTATTATGTACTAAAACTATTTTGTAACTAAACCTGATACAATTTAAATTCGACATACGGTAGGAATAACACTCAAGTAAAAATCTTCATTCTTTCTAAAGTTATCTGTTTTTCGATTTAAGCTGGTGCTTGAAGATTAATGCTTCTGGAAGCCACTAAAAGCTGATAAGAATCATACAGCTATTAAAAGGAAATGTAAATGCGCCTGCTTACTTTATTGTGCAAATATTAATGTACAAACCTGTACATGTTTACCGTACATCACAATTGTAGTAACGAGTATTACTCATTCGTTAAAAGCTCCTTAGTTTCATATTTTGCTAAGAATAAGTTATAGATAAGTCGTATGTGTCGGAAATGAGCATTAAAGATACGTTGAAAATTAAATTTCTAAAAAATGACGAATCGTACACTAATGAAAATACAGATATAGCTTTTAATCAATTATTCTTAGAAATACTGCTTGAATAATGAACATACAGAAAATGAACAATATTGTAGCTATGAAAATGAAATGAAAAACATCAATGAAGGTTTGTTAGGGTCAGGTACTTTAATTATAAGAAACTTGTTGCTTAAATGAAGGGAAAAAATGTGAGTGCTTATTCGATTCAATAACATGACATTCAAGAACATAACTCTTCATCGTCTTCATCTTTAAAAAACACAACCTCAAAAACTTATGAAAAACCTTCCGGCCAAACTCCTAAACACGTGCCTAAGCACCCGGTTGGTACACTACAATTTTATGATCTAAGCAAAACCCATCACTATGTACAAAACTTCTGTAGGAAGCCTTTGTTTATCATTAGAATAGGCCAATTTTTTATTGTCGATATTTTAAAAAGAAACAGACGACACTGTTTCTAATCCAGCTTTATCATGGTACTACGAGTTCCCACAAAATCTTTCATACTGAGATTGTGTTTGCATTAAGTATGCCAAATGGTTATTCCAATTATAGATTTTTCAATGCAGAATTCATATACCTTTTAAACATTACAGAAGACCGCTAAAAGTTTCCTAAGATGATTTGACTTTAGATAACTGTTTTGTCTCTGTCGCAATCGTTACTTATTTTATTACGTACAAATGTGAGTTAACCTGGTAATTGCTATTGGAATTATTTATTTTAATTAAAATATTTCCTTGTTTGGCTTTACTTAACTTTGATTGCATCTATTTCACGTTAACTTAAGTTACTATTTTGGAGATTTCCATATAGGGAAACTCAAAATTTAAAACAATAGTAGGATAAAAGCACCAATACTCTGCCACATAAACAATATTTGAAGTTCAAACTTGTTTTAATTTAAAACGAAATAATATTTATCAATACAACTTTCTGTATAGTTATGCATATTTAAATGGTATACATACTCAATCGTCAAAAGTCATAAAACGTTTAGTTTTATATTAGAAAAAAAAATAATTCATCAAAACCGGCACTTTGTCCCCATAAGCCGCCGCTCTTTACTAGAAATCCGCCGTCAGGGTCCTAGTAGCCGTCCTTTAAAGAAACAATGCTATAAACATCATATAAAGGTGAGGAATGATTATTTCTTAAATGATTACATACGAGTTCTTGGAAGCTTTATTCGGATCACATGTTTGGCAAATTAAATCTTTTTTAGCGATATCTCCATTACTCGCCATAAGCATAAAATAATTTAACAATTTTATGCCTTTTCTGCTCATAAACGATTTATTGAAACGAAAAGAATTTATTAAAAAAATACATGCAAATACAAAATAAGTAATAATTAATAAACAAATGAATTGAATTCCTACTTTCTACATGATACTCTTTAAAGGTTAATTTTTCACTTAAGTTGGTTGTTTGGACATGTTGACTTCCTAAAATTAGATTTTCTTTGAAGAGAATAATAACCATCAAATACATGATGGAAAGATTAATAAACGTGAGTGCTAATCAACAAAACTAAATTAAAAAGTCGAGCAAAAATAATATAAAATCTGGGTATTGTGGAATACCCAGCGCACGACAGTGGGAGGCAGCGAGCGGGCGACTAGACGAATCTGTAAATACCGATACTCTGCCTACCTTATTTTCGACATTTGTTTAATGAAAATTTAGGATTTTTTGTATTAAATATTAAGAAGGACCATTGCTTTAATTTATCGAACAAAAATTTTTACAAAGATGTTCACAAAAATGCGCAAATTTTACCTAGAATGCAACCGTTTCTCGTTAATAAAAACGCACTTAATGGCAGGCTTAGTAAAAACAATCACGTACTGGAAGTAAATAAACGCTAATAATCGACATATAACTTTTATTCACCGGAATGAATGTAACATAATACTTAGAAGGAAGGACGGTAGATAACACAAAGCTAAAAATCTCTGTTATTTATGGTGCGATAATTTACTTATAAAACAATAATTTATTTGTCGGTGGACTGCTGGAGCCGGACGTAATTAGATGCGTTTACCCTAGCTCTGTTTATTAAAAGACATTTCTATTTTATACCTAGAACTCAAGACTATAGTACAAGTAAGTATTACTAGTGTGCATGCGTAAAGTTGCTCTCTGATTAGCACCGGTATCTTATGCAAGACATAGATTATGACCGTTACACATGATATACAAAGTTGCGTGCTTAGGCCTGTTGTTGTCAATGCGTCTGGTTGAACAAAAAGAAAGATCAAGGGAGCAAGTGATTTCCAGTATCGTAGTTGAGCGAATGAGCTTTAAATACATTTTTCATTATTTTTTATTTTGCTTACTCCATCTTACGCTGCATAAAAAAATATGGTAATAGGCTGACATATTTAATCAAATATATCATTTAATTTTAGTGCGAGAATACAAAAATTTCGGCTCGGATAGTGGAGCAGTGATGATATCCGCCACCAATACATTTTGCACAATTAAACGGCTCACAGAGAGCTAGGAACGTGGGTCTCAGTCTGGATTGGGAAGAAAATTTTTTTATCTAATTTTGAATCCGTGCGGTGCCGCATACATGCCTTTGTAATGTATGTCAAAAACAGAAAACATTTCGCAAAAATTACATCAGATAAGATGATATCTAAAAGTGTTGTTTTGTTTGTCAAAAACATTACTTTAATCATTTATTATTTAATTACAGTATTATCTCACTTTTAATACTTCAAATACAATATGCAGTGCTTAATCTAAATCTTCTTCGTTGAATACTTTCTTGAAACGATTTCGAAAAAACGATAATTCTTTAATCGAATTAGTGATAGCAGTATACTCAATTCTGCTGTATTTAGCGAAATTACACGGAGAATACTTGGTCCCACAAAATTGTTCTAACTTTTCTGAATAATCCAGATAATTATGGGAAAAACAAAATTTAATTTTAAATATTGAATTCTTAGCTACGAAGATGATGTAGAAAAAATATAAATCTTGATCTTACAGTAACTACGTTGCATCTCCCTTAGCATATACATACATACCATGTTATTGCAGTACTTGCGAAGACGTATGACGTTAGACGTACTAACTCATCATGTGAAAACGTTAAGAATTGGGAATATATAACTTTTTGCGTAAAAGTGCAGGTGGTAATTTTAACTGTGTTACAAAATCAGTCTAACAAATAAACCATCCTAAAATAAAAAATAAAAAGATAACGGTACGTCCTAAGACCCGTGTTTTTGCAAATTCCGTATTAGTATTATTACGTGTACAATCATTAAAAAAAAGTTTTGTATTAATAGAGGGTATTTTACGCCTCATTAGCCAAACTCAGGAAATACATAGGTAAAATACATACACAGGGTGAAAGGAACAAAATTCTTTAGTAGCATTTTGTGATTAGATTAAGTGGAAACTTGGAAAGATTTTAACTAAAGTTTTTAGGAAAGGACGTAACAATTTGATATGTTTGAAAGTTGTGTACTTGCAAAAGACCTTGAGCAAAGCCAATTAAAGATATCCTCGAGAAGCACATTTAATAGCATCATTGATTATGATTTTTAATAAGTGGTCTAGATCTACATTAAATAATAATAATAAACTAAGGCCTGCTCGATATAACATGACATCACTGGATAGTTGTAAAAATCTAGGTTTTGTTTTAGAGCAGGTTTATTTCTGCCTGTGTTTTTTCATAATCAAAACCTTACAAACTGTTACCAAAAGTAGGTTTTTATGTTTTTCTAAATTGTTGTTAGTTTATTATGGTAAGTCTTTTATGCTTGCCTAACTTTGTATTAAGTTAATATGATAAACTGATAAGTTTCGAATTTTTTATTAACTGGGTTGCGATCCCCGGGAAAAGTTCGTGATGAGTACTGCGTTACTATCAGTCTAGCTACCGAAACCCAATTCTGTACCTACCCATTGGTGTTCGTCTGCAAAATATTTACTTATCAGTATTTATTTCCTTCCGTATGCTCTTGATGGCTTTTTCTATGCTTACGCCATTGTTTTACACGTGATATATACAAAACTACAAAATTAAAATTTTCACAATTTTACAACCAACTCATAGAAATTAACAAACTATCGTATCTCTCCGTAATAATAACATTAATAAACAATAATCACTTTCACAATCCAATCCAATAGTAGTTAGATTAAAATGGTTAATAACATCACCAGCCAATCTCTTAACACGCCTATGGCAATAAACCGCAACAGAAAAGAATTTAATAAACGATGAATAAAGTAACAATAACTGAAAAACTACCTTCTGCTAATCAGCATTGTTTATTTTACTTTAATTTTACAGCCCTGTTGTATTTGTTGCTTTTGTTCTGATTATGAAACTTTTCTGTGTAAAACACAGAGTATAAAAACTGTTTTTTAATAAATAATTTCACAATATGCATGTTGCTTTCACGGTATTTTCAGGTAAAATTGCAACTGTTCTATACTAAAATCGGCGAACCAATGCAGTAATAAAAGTGCGTGATCAGAGCGTGATCAATGCAAGCACTTTTTCAATTGGCTGATAAACACGTGCTTGAAGCCGGTTTCAGACACGGAAGTGTGAATATCTACCAAGCAGTGCATTATTATATATAGATATATACAAAAACCAACATAATCTAAAACCTCCGTGCTTCCGTTTTGCTTCTTCTGTTTATTTTGTTTGTAAATTTTGTTTTTGGATTATAGACTTTAACGTAAATACCTAAACACTACTTATTTTAAATTTGGCGGGCAGTCTATTCAGATTTGCTAGTGTAAATTGGACGTCGACTCAGACGGGTACTAGCGCATACTGTCCATGCGACTTACACGTGATCACTGCATTGGTTCGCCAATTTTAGTATAGTTGAGTTGCATCTACATAATGAAGAACCCAATGTTTCTAATACTAATTTGTGGCATCAGCATAAGGGAGCACCATCCCTATTATTTGAATGAAGTGTTTACAGGTCGCTGGATTGGAAGACAAGAAGTAATTGAGTGGTCGGCTCGGTCTCCTGATCTCACTCCTTTAAACATTTTTTTGTAGGGTTACCTTTTGTAGGGTTATCTTAAAAGTAAAATCTATTTTAATAAACCAAATTGTATCGAAATGTTAAAAGAAAGAATCCAAAACGAAATTCGAGCGATAACCCCAGATATATTTCGCAACGTGTCAAATGAATTTATCCATCACTTGTCTTTTGCCAAGAAGTACATGGGCCCTATAGTGTGGTTCACAAGTTCCATTTTATCTATTTTTTGCCTGATTTCACTAAAAATTATGATCGAGGTGTCATTCAATTGGGAATGGCATTTAGAGACTTTTCGAACATTTCGAAGTCCCGCGCAAAAAATTGTAAAAGTTATAAACAAATTCGTAAAAAAAGGGGTTTCGTGTTTTGCCAATATCTAGGAGAATATTGCAAAAATCCAAAATCAAAAACAAGATCCTTAAAGAGCAGGAAATTTCCCACAAAAGTCCTAACTCTCGGAATTGTACCACCAATATTAATAATTTAATTTAGAGGTGAATATAGGGCTAAAAACGAGTGATTTTTTTTACCTATTAAATATAAATATTATGGAATAAAAAAATTCAGGTATCATTGGGATACATGAATAAACAATAATCCATCGGAAAAAAATTTTTCCCACAATTTGTTTATTAGTTATGCTTTTGTTAACTAAAGACATTTTACCAATTTTTGATTGTTTATAAAAAAGTGGGTATTAAAAGTTTTTTAATTTTTCCAACGGGGATCTGTTCTATAGCCTTTGGAGAATAAGTCCAAGAAGTGAAAAACATCTCAGGTTTTTAGTTTAAAAAATATCATGGTTTTTATGTAAATTTTCAATTGGTAAAATTTTTTTAGTTAACAAAAGCATAACTAATAAACAAATTGTGGGAAAAAGTTTTTTCGATGGATTATTGTTCATTCATGTATCCCAATGATACCTGAATTCTTTTATTCCTTAATATTTATATTTAATAGGTAAAAAAAAATTTTTTTGTTAAAGAGAGCAAACTAAGCGGCGCGCGCGGCGGCCAGATCACACGTTTCTAGCCCTATTTTCACCTCTAAATTAAAATTATAAATATTGGTGGTACAATTCCGGGAGTTGGACTTTTTTGTAGCAAATGTCCTGCTCTTTAAGGATCTTTTTTTTGATTCCGGATATTTGCAATATTCTCCGAGATATTTGCAAAAAACGAACCCCCTTTTTTTACGAATTTGTTTATAACTTTTGCAGTTTTTTTGCGCGGGACTTCGAAATGTTCGAAAAGTTTCTAAATGCCATTCTGAATCGAATGACACTTCGATCATAATTTTTGGTGAAGTCGGGCAAAAAATAGCCAAAATGGAACTTGTGAATCACACTACTAGTTTGTACACTTATGTAATTTGATAGTTAGATTTTTAAAATTTTTTAATTTGATGGTTGTAATATTTTGTACTTTGATATTTTTATGTAATTGTTTGTTTTGTTTCTGTGTTTAATATTTAATACTGTTCACTTGGTTTCGTTTGTGATTATTGCGTATTTCGTCTATATGAAATAAATCAGCTTGTAGCTATGCCATTGACATAAATGTATGCTTGCTGTACGCAGAAGTTTTAAGAGAATTAGAATCTGTAAGAAAAAAATGGGGGTTGCCATTAAAAAAAAGATTGATGACATCATCTGATGCACAGAGAATTATTTATTTAAAGCGTTTTACAGCCGGCTTTTGTATTCTACTCCCTGAAGGAGTTTATAAGAATAAACAACAGCTCGACGAAAATACGTAGTGTTTCAAATAAACAAGGCCTTAAAACCTATTACACAATCGAATAAAATTATTATGTATTTAGTTACAAAGCAATATCTTACAATTAGTGATTTAAAAGTAATTTTAAAATTATGTTACATAGAAAAAACTGCGATTGGAATAACCAATAAACCTATGTATTAATCTTCCAAGATGAGATAAAAAAAAGTTTTATAATGCTCATTTTACGTTGGTATCAAGCCAATCTTCAACTTCCGATAGATAATTGTTTAACCAATTTATATTAATTCTGGCAAAACTCATTCCTGGCCTAAAAGCCATATGTACGCCAACGTATTTACTTTTAAATGCTACAAACTAGAAAAAAAAGAAATAGTAGACTTGTTGATATTTAGTATCTAAGACTACGTACCTTATTATATTCCTCTGCAGTCGTAATTCTATTACCAATAACATTCAAAATAGTCTCTGATTTCTCCCTAAAAAGTTAGATAACATCAATGTTGTGAGTTAGAGAAGTAGAAAAAGTGTGATAAGATATTTGCTTATTAAATGACAAGTGATGGTTCCGGTAATTATAGGAGCTACAAATAGGTTTACATAATACACAAAGCATATTCCACAAGTAACAGGATTATTTTAAATCAACGTTTTTAACCAAAACATAAACTAAAAAATATTGAAATCGATACCTTTAGAGTTTAGACAGACATTTCTTCTTTTGCAAGTATTACGCTAGTAAACAATGTTTTCTTAGAGTAGAAATGTTATGATGCTAGCATGCGCTAAACAAATTTTGCAATTTCTCTTAAAAAAGGACAACCAAACCAAAAAGAAGATGTACCATCATTTTGCACTAAAGGAAATTTCAAAACGTACGTTATATGGTATCGCAAAATAGGTTTTTAAATGCGAGGCTCGTCTTTCCGTTCATAATTTACGAAAATCGCGAAAACAACTTTACATATATCAAATTAAGATCAAAAAATGAAAATTAACGCTCGAACAAAAAAAAGTTGCTCCGTGTTATGTTAAATATCAGAAAACTCATGTAAAGTTATTTAGACTGCTTAGTTATGGGACATGTCTTATATGAAAGTGATTGGAATTTCTAAAAATGCGAGCACTGAGTCACTTCAAAGATACTACAAAAAATGATTAGATTGATAAACATTTGGGGAGTAGACAAGAGGAGTAAGCAGAAAACTTGCAAAACCTTGGAAAAAGTGGTGGAAAAATGTCTAAAATACAAACTGAAATTAGACAAGACTGTAATGTTAGCTCAGAAAAATTTTGTCTAGAGAAAAAGAAACTCCAACAGTGGCTTTAGTACAATCAACCAAATTTCTGTATCTTAACTTTTTTGTTAATTTCGTGGGTTTATTTAAGGGTTGGACTATTATTTGCCTTTAAATATTTTTCTATATTTTCAAATTATAATTATAATTTATAATTATTATTTAATTGTTATTTGTGCAAGGTTAAATGAAGAATAGCTAAGGCATCGTGTTCATTAGCTGAACCTTGCTTTGCTTTTTCTGTTCAAATGTATTATCAAACAGGTTTCAAGTTATTTCTGTAATAAAGACGTTTATTATGACGTTTTCTTGCAACTATCTCTGCATACTGGTCTTTTTTGGCGTAGTAACGGATCCAAACACTGAGAGACCATTTGTGCATACATTAAAAGGAAACTATTGCAATTGCTCATGTAAAGAAAATAAAATTGTATGGTTCTTTTTGGTTGTTATTCTGGTTCTATTCAATATTTCAAATTGTTAAATGAGCCAGCAAATATGGATTATTGCATAGGGTAGGTATACTCAGATCTGTGAGCCGTAAATGGTAATTTGCTGCTCCAAGGGCCCTATGAACAACAATGAAAGCAGCTAAAAGATATCGAGAGGTGTGCTGCAGTTTCACTAAGAAACGCTATTTCTAGCTTTATGCCTTTAACACGTCTACCTCCGGGTGCAATGCCCTTACAGCTTCACTTCTTCTGGATATCTGAGGCAAGCAGCAGCAGGGACCCAGAGTCCCACGGAGGCATCGGGCAGCCGTGGTGTTATCATTCACAAACAGTTAGTGAATGTTTGAAAGACTCCAATATATTTCTTCCCGTCATTATTGAGTTATTAAATTATCACGCGTATGTGTAAAAAGTGCGTCGACCAACTGTATCTTGAATTTGTATTAAATTTGCAATTTCAAAAGATTTTTAGCTATGAAATTCTTTCTCCATACTTACAATTAGTAATTTTAATTTGGATTGTGCATTGTGTGCTTCTGATAGTGGTTTCAGACGAGAAGATATTGAGAAAAGTACACAAATTAGCTCGGACCACCTATAGTGGCACTCTATGTGAGTGGTGACCTAAAGTTGATAGTGGATATAATTTATAAACAGAATTTCTTATTGTATGTAATTATGCAAGTTAAATGGAGTCTGGTCTAATAATCCATACTTACAGGATGGGATAATTGTTGCAATCTGCAGAATCTACATCTTATTACTTCTCACTTATTAGAAGATTAATAATAATCTGTTTTGGGCAAGGTTTTGTATGGAAGAGGTCGCTCAATTGTAAGAAAATAGAATGTAAGGTTTCTGATATCAAAAAGGATTTAGTGAAACTAGAAGAATATCGGTTTGTTTCCATTTGATACCACTAACGCCTTTGCACCTGCAATTCTTCTATAAAACGTGGAAGGTTTATAAAATTGCTTCAATCTCTATAAATGTTCATGCTTTACAGCCGAAACACATCAGGTTCAAAACATTATGTTGTTGGTATCAAAGAGAAACAGATTATATACTCTTTTTAATCAGAATATTCACAATTACTTTTAATTTTTTTAATTATACTAAAAGCACCAAAAAGTTTAACATTACACTAAAAAATGAATAATGTCAAAACTTGTAAACTTTAGATAAAAAATAGTGCCATCTTGCTGAGATAAGCAATGAATAAAAAATAATAACTGATATAAGAGGTTAATGCAATACTACTTACATTTTCCAAAATGTCCTAAAATGCTCTTGAACATAATCTGTTCCAATTCTTAAGCCCACATTTCCAGATTCAAGTATGGAGATTGTTGCGCTTAAGCGTTCATTGTTTTTCATTGTAGTACCGTTGACTATTTCATCTAAAAATCTAAATTTCTAAGTTACTCAGAGAAAAGAAAAAATACAGCATTCAATAGTATAACCAAGAAAAATAATAAAAAAAATCTACTTGTTAATTATGTGATCTTTTTCACTGCAACTTAATGCATTCAACATTCTGCTACGCATTATTGAGTTATCTTCAACTTTAAGCTTCTCGAATAAGAAATTCCATTCTTCTTCGTTTCCTGCTCGAATAGCACCACACAGTAATGGTTCCTGTAGGTTAGGTGCAATTACTTTGCTTTCATTTTTCATCCAACTCCTTAATTTTTCCAAAGCAGTTTCTCCGCATTGTACATCTCCTAACTTGCATAACCAATTAAGTACATTAGCTCTGTTTAATTTGTCTAAATGTGTGTCATTTGCATTTTCGTCGTAACCTAGATAGCTGGTGATATTGCTAAGTAAGTTAAGAATATAGCTCTAAAACAAAAATGTAATTGTTATAGTCCCAAACAATAGAATAATTTTGAATATCTAACTTTAAACGTTGGATACACTTTTGAAGTAGATAAACATCTGTTCAACAATTCTATCGCATTAAAAAAAGAGGCAAACGCAACATAATGTCGTTCTCGTGATAAGTATGTACTCAAATCAAGTGGTATTGTGTAATTTAAACTTCCACGTTTTGCAAAATCGAATGCGTCATTTATAAGTTGTGCTCTATTTAATACATGCATTGCTTGAAATTTGGGACTTTTCAAAAATGTGATTAGTCGATTCCAATTTTCTAAATCGTACATTACACGATAATAACCTAGAATTATTAGTTTATTTAGTATAGCTGTGGAAATAAAAAAAATATAAAAGGTTTTTAGCTTACCACTAAACTGTTTGTTTACAATCAACCAACCATCCGTAACAGAAGTGTTGAGTAGAAAAGTTTCTTTAATTAACCAAAAATCAGCTGTGGTGTTAGCAAATTCCGTGTCTGTTGCGGCATTGAATACATAATTTATAGGGATGTACCATACATGTTTTTTGTCTGGTTGAAAAGTTATGTGTGGTGTAAAAGTGCCCTAAAAATATAATTTATTGTTTTAAAATAATTCCATTCTACCAGTTCTCTTATTAATAAGGTTAACTTGATACTT
This sequence comes from Ignelater luminosus, assembly GCA_011009095.1. Classification (NCBI taxonomy): domain Eukaryota; kingdom Metazoa; phylum Arthropoda; class Insecta; order Coleoptera; family Elateridae; genus Ignelater; species Ignelater luminosus. The sequence continues at coordinate 6,841 of VTPC01002868.1, read as the reverse complement.
TCTATACTGTAAATGCGATCAAAGATTCTAAAAGGAAGTCTTTATATTCTTCCTGCTGCTGAATTCTTCAGAATTTTCATTGTATGCCTTATTACGCAATAAACTCAAAATAGGCTAAAGGATATCGAGAGGTTCTTTTTATCACAGTAGCTGGCAAGTAGTTTACGCTTAGTCACCATTTTTCATTAATGGAAATTAATATTGGAATACGAGTATTCAGATTAATTCCAACAGGTTGGGCGTAGATCAATTATTTGGTGGGTGCAAAATAAGTCGAGGAGTTTTGGATAAACATGTGGTCATAAATTAGAGAAAAGATATTCAAAGTGTAAACTTGCATGACAGTACCTTCTCGAGCAAACAAAATACATCTTGTACTATATTTTGAAGGTCTTCATCAATTATGATAGTTTACACAAGTTCATGTAAACTTTCTAGTTTGTTTTTGCTCCACTGCTACATATCGTACCTAACAGCTCAAGTAGTTTTTTTCCTATCGTTACTAATAAGCGAGACAACCCCATCATTCTTTTTTTAAACCTTTCAAATTACTGCAAACACTTTTGAAAACAAAAGTGGAAGTCTAGAACTTATCAGGATGTGATTAATTCAATGTTAAGGTTTCTTGCACAGTTTTGTCATAAAAACAAATTATCAAGTAACAGTCTAAAAAATATAAAAAGTTTTTTATTTGAAGAAAAGTTGTTAAAACAAATTGCCGAAAATCAGAAAGACCCATCTTTGAAATCGAAGATTCTCACAATGCTTTTTTTCTAAATTTCTGCAGGTTTGGTTTTAATGCAAGATTTATTGTGACAAATGCTTATGTTACAGCTACAGCTCGTTTAGTATATCGTTAGAGAGAATGACTTTCAAGGAAGATTTCTTTATTTTTTACTAAAAACCAGAAACCAGAAAAACAGTCAATTTTCTCTAAAGTTATTCTAGTGCCAAAAACGTTACTGGCTCAAGACTTAAGTACCAAAAAATATAAGGTGACCAGGTTCATGATAATTGTCTCAATAAGTCAACCAAGACAAAATAATAAGAAAAAACATAGTCCCAAATCAATATCAAAACAATATATCTTTGCAGAGTCAAAACTTTTTAAATCGACAAGCAGTACACCAGATATAGGCAGAAAAGGTACTATTTGTTTCAAAATGAACTAGGACACTGGCCAACTACTATGATTCAAAAATGTCAGTATTTTCCCTAGTGTAAATGTGACTTTATCGGTCAAATAATCCATGGGTAAAGCTATTTTAGCCGAAATTAAATGTAGATATTACAATGGGAAAATTCAAGTGTCCCAGTTCATTTTGAAACCAATAGTACATATTACTCCTATAAATAAATTTAGCGAAAAGGTTTTACCTGTGTAAAAGTTACCCTGCCAGTTTCATAATCTCGTGTTACGTTTATATATGGATAACTCAAAGAAGAATCCCATGTTTCCATTATATCAGCAACAGTGTTGCCTCCTAAAAGGTAGGAATTGTTTTCTATTGGTGTTTGTAAGGCTTTATAAAGATCAAGCGGTTTTACTACACCATCTTGACTGTAAAATTCAATATTTAGGTCTTATATCAGTAAATATCAAAATAGCCTTACTTCTTCTGTAAGTAGTTCTGAATACCTTTGCGGAAAATATCCGGTGTCAATGAGTGTTCCAACATTCTAACTATAGAACTACCTATAATGTATTATTAGGCACATTGTACACAATTTGCATGCCGTTTGTTTTATTGGTTGTAACTACAATACCTTTTAAGTATGGAACCCACTGTTGTTGATAATCATCATTTAGAGCAGTACCATAAAATGTAGTTTCTCCTTCGAATGCTCTTTCCATAACAGTTGTTTGAAATTGATCCAGTAATTGCCAAGATGGTTCTATCTAAAAAAAGCAATTTTAGATGTAATAAAAAGGAATTAATGAATATTAGCTTAAATTACCAAATCACCAATACGGAATTGAAGATAAGTAGCAAAACCTTCACTTAGCCATAGATATTCCCAAGTGGATGGAGTTACCAAATTTCCAAACCATTGATGTATCAGTTCATGCAATATAGATGTTACTATAGTTTGTACATTCAGGGATGATGAAGTCGTATTAGAAAACAATAAGGTTTTTTCACTGTAACAGTAAGCGTTTTAATATATGAACAAACAACAAAACTTAATTTCTTTTACTAATATTATTGAAAGATTAGACTTTTAAATAGAAGTTAAAATACTTTTAGAATTAGGGAGCTGGAGAACAATTTGCTCATCTGGAAAACATCAATTTTTGGTAAGTTTAGTTATAAGAATCTGTTTTAACAACCTCTGCTAACAAGGAAGCTCTGTGTTGTCAAAACATCGCACGTCAAAGTCATTTACTCATGCCTGCCGTTTGGTTCTACATGAAAACACCGAAGGCAGAGATGTTCATAGCTAGATTAAAGAGCAACTAATTTCTTATCCAGCTGAATCGCTTTAAAAGAAAATGTGCAATATTCACATTCAGCAGGTAATAATTATTGAATAAAACTAGGCCTAAAAACAATAAAAACAAACTCTACCACCATGTTATAGCTGCTATATAAATTGGCAGCATTTAAAACTTGCCAAAAAACATACGGTCCTATGTCATTTGCTTATGTCTGCCTCTGAGCCAAACGCTTAAACTGCTATGTAAAGACTAAGAAATTTTCAAAGGCAGATGTTTTAATCGCGTACTTGACAGGGGGAGACCATAACTCAGTATAGTATACACTGACTGTGTTCCTAAAGCCCTGTATAAACTCATTTTCTTAATACGTGATTGTACTATTAGTGCCAAATCTGGTATCAAGGTGTTACCAAATACGAAAGATGTAATTTTGATATCGACGATGTTGCCAAATCTACAAGTTTTTGTGATGACAACTAAGATGCTTTTTTAGACATGGAACAGCCTATATTGTATTACATTTTTGGAGACTACTTTTCTACACCGTTTTAGAAATGTATAAAAAAACGTTAAACAATTTTTTCGCGAAAACAGACACTATGGCAAACAAATTCAGTTCTAATGTCAATTGATAATATTTTCACAGATTGTTCAGATTATAAGTTGAAAAACATGACGTTGTAACTGTAGATAATTTCTATTATTTTTAAACTATTCCAATACATTGCATTTCAATTATTCTATTTCTGTTGTCTGTCTAGCTGTTGTATTTAGTTATTACTATCCTTTTTTGAAGTAATGCTTTAAAGTGATTAATGAAATTTGGACCAATAATAAATAATCCCCCCGTACAGCCAAATCTCAACAGCTTACACGTTTGCCAATGTTTGTTTCGTATTCAGAGAATGTTTTTGTATTTTTGTCAGTTATGTGAACCTGTAAACACAATAAATTGAAAGACAGAGATTAGCAAATTGCTTGGTAGACCTTTTTTGCAATTTCGAAACACGATTATTAAAAATTAGTAAATTTCTCCATTTGTAAATGCTTAAACATTAATGCCTATCGATAAGAACGATGAGCAAACTGCTTGCCAAAAATTCCACCAGCTCCTTAACTATTATAACAATAGCAAATTCTACGTTAAATTAGGTATTGCCTTACTTGTAGGTTATATGTCCCCAATTTTCTGATGCTTCCATTTGCATGTATTTATCTGGAACTACGACATGAGTAATTTTAGAAAATGTGCCCTTTATATCGAAATAATCCTCAACCGATTTCAACAGCTCCGACATTCTTCCTAAGGCGTAATCTGCTTTTCCTTCATTTATAACTTGAGGTCTTGCAAATATTTGATGTAATCCGAATTTCTCCGTATGCATAAACTGCGATATTGTAAAGGCAACTAAATATGTTGACATGTTGCGCGTTTTTTTGAATGTATCCAAGAAATAGCCATTCCCAACATCTCTAAATATATGTAACTCGTGAAGCAGATACTAGTATGGATATACTTACGTGCTATTGTTCTTACTCAATCGATACCCTTTTTTCATTTGAAATGGCAGTATAACCTTCTGGGTAAATTAATCTTATTACAAATTGGGCCTTTTTGTTAGGTTCGTCAAAGCTAGGAAAAACTGAACGGGCATTTTCTTTTGTAAAACTTGTAGTAGCAAATAACCTGAAGTACAAAAATGTAAAATCCAAACTAGTGATTTTCAATGAAACATATATATTGATTGGTTTTACTGTATCTCAACTTAAAGAGAACGTAGTAGAACAAACCATTTATTTGTTATAATAAATTATAAATCATTACGTTCGAATATACAGTATTTACCAAATAGGCCACTTACTTTTCCATTCCATTCTCGTCCTGATATTTAGCTAAATAAAATCCGTTGTTATCATCGCGTAGTATTCCTGAGAATGTAATATGTAATTCATATTTTTCATTCACTTTTAATTCATCTTGAAATGTAATCGTATACATCTCAAAAGCTTTTCTCTTCATTTTGAAAACCTTTATAATGTTTTGATAAGAGTCTTTTAATTTCACTCCCTCTATGTCAAACTGAAGATGATGTGATGCATGAAGAGTGATATAGTTGGTATTGTTTAAAACTAATAGGTTAATTGTAATATTTCCATCAAAAATTGGATACGACTCATTTAAGGTCGGTTTCAAAGTAATGTCATATTCAAGAGGTGCTACTAAAGACGGTAGTTTGTTGTCAAGTCCCACATATTTAGCACAGATCATACTGGTGAGCCATGTTATTACAAAAAATAAAGAATTAACTTTTTCCATATTCTGATCTAAACAAACAAAATTTTACAGTTACAGCTAGTCTACCAAAATTTAGCCAAATGATCAAAAAAGAAGCTTAATGCTAATAACCACGAGTATATGTATCAGTTTTTTTGGTTTCATTGTTTGAGTTTAGAAATATCAAGTATTCTACCACGAGTGTTTCTAATATCTTTGTTACCAAGTGAGATACTGCACATTCTTTGAATCATGGCGTTGGATGTTTAAGTTAACGGTTTTGGTGTTGGAATTTTCAAAGGATTTTGTTTTTTGTACAATATAATATACTTTATATTTTTATAGTTTCCAAAATTGCAATTTATAAAAATACCCTTTTAAATCTCCTCAAACTAAACAGCTACAGAACAAATGTTTGGATATGAGTTTATTCATTATAACAAGTCCATTTTTATATTTGAGATAATACAAAATCCAGAGAAGCTTATAAATATATAAATTCTGAATTGAGTATACGTAGTGTTATTCTTAATTAATCTGAAAGTAGCCAGTTTTAGCTTTAATTCAGTCTGTATTTCTAATTACATCTGAGCACTGTTGTTTCACCATGAAAAAGAATGAAATTCAAACAAATATTTGAGAATATAAGGCAGATACTCTATATAAGGCAATACAGTATTAGTGCATCAAAGCTCATCAAGCGATTTTAGAAGTTATTTTAGAAAAAAGTCCAAACAAACGTATGCTTTCTAAGCATAACTAAAAAGTTATACTACTTTAAGGAAGATGCTGATATAATTATTACGCACTAAAAATGCAAAAGCAATTGGGTATATCTAAGACTAAAACAAAGTACTGGATTAGAAATATCGGCTTAGGTACCAAAGTCAGTAAAATTAAAATTCGGAAAATGAAGTAATAAAAAACCACCTCCTTCCCTCCCACTTTCTGCTCTCGCGCTTCATGTGTTATCATGAAAGTCTATCAAAATCAGCATCTTTCTCGGTAATAATACTTAAACGTAAAATTTGAAAACAGTACCTGAAATTCTTATAAATATTCTCACTCCTTATATTGCTGTATCACTTTAACTGTAAATTCTACCTTCTTCTCTGAAAGAGATATTTGTATGTATGTAACTTTCTAGGAGTATATGTATGCTTTATCAAATTATAAGTAATCTCTCACTTAAATTGACCTCAGAATTACTTGATTAAATTTGATGTGCTAATAGTAAATTACCCAATATTTTTCATACCACGCCACTTTTTATTTTATAGTGTACAAAAAATGGCTTTTCGATATTATAAAATGTGTTACTTCGACAAACTAACTAATTTATTGTACACGTTTTTAATATCTACCACTTTAGAAATTTTTACACGACTGATCTTATTATTGTTGTGCTTCTGCAGGTAACAGAATAACAGTTTCTTCAATTTATTCTGTTTACATACTGTACACGTAATATATACATATATATGTATGGAGGAAACCGTTATACCAGGTATCATCAGTTCATGATTTAATTTCTGGTAAATTAAGAAAAACAGAACAGCAATTTAACGTTTCTTAATTTTATTCTAAATTATTAAAAAAAATATTATTTTTCAACGCTCTGTTCTAATTATTATTTATATGAAAGAGATAACGTTGTTTGTACATAAACACATCCAGGATATAACCACTAATGAGTTCTTACGTATGCATTATATCATAGATTTATTATATCTTTTGTTTTAAAATAACATGCTTATCTACGTAAAATAATGGAATCGTTATTCGATACTGATCCAATATTTTCCACTGTTTATAGGTATAGTGCACTTTTTTATTACAGAATTTAGAGTAGACTGTGGTTTAAGTTCATTCACTTCGGACTATCAAGCATTACATCTGGTTACATCGTTGAAAGCATAGACGGTTCGTGCATATTTGCACTGTATGCATTAAAACGATATTAAGACCAATGAACTTTTATCATTATTTATTTGTTTTACTTCAAATATTTTATTTTAATCATGGCTATCATGATACAAAATTTCTTTTAAAAGGGTGAAGTAAAACTTAAATTCTCTAGTCAGCATAAACGAGCGAGGCCCTTATCGAGAAACAGATTTAGCGAT
>VTPC01002861.1:37517-96732 GCA_011009095.1 Ignelater luminosus | reverse complement strand
CATCGTCATCTCGCAGGAAAATTCCGTGGGGCAGCCCATCAGGACTGTACAATCAACTACTAAGATAAGAAAGTCATTCCTGTGATGTTTCACAATTTTAGTGCTCTTTTCGTTATCAAAGAGATGGAGAACGACAAACAAGTAGATAAACCTGTTCTGCCTAAACTCCTCTAGAGAGCATCGTCATCTCGCAGGAAAATTCCGTGGGGCAGCCCATCAGGACTGTACTATTAACTACCAAGATAAGAAAGTCATTGGTGTGATGTTCCACAATTTTAGTGCTCTTTTCGTTATCAAAGAGATCGAGAACAGCAAACAAGTAGATAAACCGGTTCTGCCTAAACTCCTCTAGAGAACATCGTCATCTCGCAGGAAAATTCCGTGGGGCAGCCCATCAGGACTGTACTATTAACTACCAAGATAAGAAAGTCATTCCTGTGATGTTTCACAATTTTAGTGCTCTTTTCGTTATCAAAGAGATCGAGAACACAAAACAGGTAGCTAAAACGGTTCTGCCTAAACTGCTCTAGAGAGCATCGTCATCTCGCAGAAAAATTTCGTGGGACAGCCGATCAGGACTGTACTATTAACTACCAAGATAAGAAAGTCATTCCTGTAATGTTTCACAATTTTAGTGCTCTTTTCGTTATCATAGAGATCAAGGACAACATTTTTCAGCTACCGGCTAAGAAAACAAAATACATTTAGTTTCACCGAATCTATAAAAGAGATGTTTTGGCTTTTTCTCTACATAGATAAGATTTTATGAAACAGCAATTCTCTAGCTTAGATGACGAGAAGTTCAAGCTGCTGACGCACAAAGGCATCGTTCCCTACGAATATATAGATTCCTGGAAGAGACTCGATGAATTAATTGTTCTTAAGCGTAATCTTTATAGTAAATCAAATGGTGAAGACACCGCCCTAAGAGATCGTATGGCGGGAATTTGAATGTGATTATTCAGACTTATGCCTAAAAATCGACGTTCTACTGCTGGCTGATGTTGAAAACTTACTAAGGTGAAATTACAGCTACTAACCAACATCGACTATTTGTGGAACGTGAGATTAAAGAGAGCCTTTTGCCAATGGAGCAATTGTTATGTGAAGGGCTAACAATCTAACTATAACAAAGGGCCTGGATGAAACCATTATTGGCCTCAATACCCAAATGCGTATGATGGCCAAAAACAAATTCGAGAAGAATTTTCTTAAACTAATGGATAATGCATGTTTTGGTAAGTTTAAAAGTCCGTTTGAAGCTTTGAACATTTAAATCAACCTTTGTTATAGGAAAAACAATGGAAGATGTTAGAAAACGCAGTAGATAAACTGGTGTGCAAGAAGATGGTAGATAAAACTACAATCTTAAAGTTAAACAAAGTTAAATGTAAAATATTTGTTCAATTTTTTTGCCTAAATTTGTTTGCTTTTAATTGTACATGTAAATTCTAAAAGGTTTTTGAAACAGTTGTTGAAATTTTCTAGAATTGCATATGGAAAGCTCATTAAGTATCATTAATGAAAACTAGAAATCATGATGTCAGTTCCTCATTAAGTATCATGAGTGATAATTAGAAATCATGACGTCATCGCCCAATGAGGGAGTAGCACAATTGTTTTTTAACAGTAACTCACTTGTAATGGCACATACAAGATGTTACAGAAAACATGATTCTTCTTTCTGCTTGCTTGAAATGAATTTTTGTAAACTGTGTAGCTCTCTACTAGAACTAGCTAGTACTTCAAGCGAGTGCACGAAAGCAGAAAGAGAAAACACGAGTATTCCGAGTTTTCTGAATCTTCGAAATCTTCGAAATCAGAGAATATTTGCACTAGATGATAATAAACATCTTCAAAATTCTTTTGCTTCTGTTAGCGTATCAGCGAAACTAAAGACGTAGACCATGGAGGATCATAATGAAGATTTTCTAAAATTAAAAAGTCTAGTGCTCGTAGAAGATGAGTTAATGTTCTTCTCTTTTACATACCTATGTGAGAAAGCGCCACTTCTCTGAAGAAGATCGCATTGGATAGGTAACTCACGGGGATTTTTTGCACAAAGTTTCAGGTTTGGGGTATTATAAAATGAAATAATCAAAGACTTCCTTCTCAATAGCAAACTTCATGTTGTGAAAAGGATGGAGAACGAGTCGACACATTGGCGTTATGAGCAATAGTAACGATTTTAGAATAGACGCTTTACACAGAAAAGTTTGCTTTACGGTCGATGTATGGTGGAAAAAACTACAAAATCAGTCCAATGTAGTGGGCACTGTTAACCTAATCTAAATAAAAGGATTCGAGTTTTGGCAATCAATCTAGTTGAATCAGTAAGAACAACACTGATCATAGATGCAGTAGGAGCGATTACACGAAAACTGGAAATGGCAGATCCTCAACCATCAATTTTCACAAGGAAAAGTGAAGTATGGAATGGGGGTCGTCTCTATAGAGACCTTTCTGAAATTTTTTATTATTAGTCACGAGCTATAATTGTTTGTTCTGCTGGTGAGCGTTGACCAATACATCACTCGAGTAACAGTCTCTATCATATTTGCAACTATAACCAACTAACAATGTCAGATAAGCCTTTGTATATTTACCGAGTTACCATCTTTTATGCAATCTGATTTAATCACTAGATAAATCACATTTTGAATCCACCAGTATCTCTTTATTAAAATAACTGCGATTAGTTTTCTTGCTCTTTTGATATTCAGGAATGCTACTCATACTCATACTTTTATTATTAGGTTTTCTTTTCTTACTAAAGTTGGGATGAAAATAGATAATAAGATTTCAGTCATCGTTCTAAATTACAAAAAAGCTTTCGTGTTGCTAAAAAAAAGGTTACTTCATCTTAAAGATAGCAGATTACTGTTGCCATGCAATCAAGACCTCAAGAATACTTTCATGAATTTACCGGAATATTTAAATGAATGGTGCGTTTGCTCGGAACATATCTAGCAGAGAGATACTTTTGAAAACCTACATCTTGTATTAAGAATGAATGTTGACAAACAGTAATACGACAACTATTTTCGTCCATTTCAAATACAACTTAAGAAAAAAATTTAAAAACCCTGAGAGTGAGAAATAGGAAACTGCCAAAGTGCTCTCAGAGGGGAAAGAGTGAAAGCATGGCAAAAAAATGTTTTCATAACGAATTTCAGACGATTCTCATGCCATCATCAATTTCAAGCAGTACCTTGCCCTCACTTGAACTTAAGGGCTCTAAAGGTCACCACCCTAAACCCAATTTTCCATGTATTAAAGCTTTTGAATGGAATTTTAATATTTTTCAATTTATCATTTTAGTCGTGACGCTCTCCCATTTTTATTTTTATTATTTTTTCTCTCTTTTTTTCGTCACTCCTAATTTCCAGTTGCATAAATAATCTTCCAAGTACATCAGGTCAGTTGTGTATTTCCATTATAGGCGTGTGCACGCAGGCCGAGCGTTTGAATCGAACAACCTACATGTGCACCGTTAAAGGTGTAAACATCCCACGTGTGTACAAGTTGATACTTTTCAATTGCCACATACAAGAAGAGGCAACTTTCAAATAAACATCCTCAACCTTATATGTGCATAACTTTTTACGAAACCTTTTAAACGCATTCTTACGCGGAGCACGAGTAAACTTGGCTCTTTCACAATAATTAACTTTACAAATAGCCATTGCCTACTTTGTTTTACCTCCGTATCTGTTAATCACAAAAAGAAAGTTGTTCGTAATTAGTCTTTAAACTAACTAAAAGCGACCTGTTTTGAGTACGTAATGTAATTATTTGTAAAAAGTTACTTCGCTCGCTTTCCCGTAAAGGGAGCAGCCATCATGGATAATACAAAACAAGGATGAAGGTCCGTCTGTTATTTTTATTACCCCGTTTTGCACTATGTCGCTCGGTATAACTCTTTTTAATTAAACATATGAACAAGTAAATGGCACACCTGGGTGTCTGGGTAAATAATGAAAATGTCAGTCCACAGGTTGTTCTATAAACGTAACTAGAACTTTACATTTACCTGGGTTTAAAAGCAGACAGACGCCTATATAATTAACCCTAAAGTCATTAAAAATTTACTCGAAATTTATTAAGTCATTTTAAGAAAATTCTGCTTACGATAATGTTTTCCCGTCTCCTCCTAATCTTTCCTTTTTTGTCTCTTCATGCAGAAACAAAATGCACACATCTTATCAAGATTAAAGAAACTTAATACATGTTGTATAACTTATCAAGATCTTCCATCACATTTGTTACAGAGCTCGACAGAATCCCCAGTCGAGCAAAGTTATAATTGCTGGTGCTCGAAGCGAGGAGTTTTTACTGACCACATTAATGTTAAAATATGTAACCTCTCTTCAAAAACCACGGGCGTACGAAAAAAATGCACCAAAAATGATGGGTCGTCAGCATAAAACAACGTTGCAGTGGATTGTGCGTGTCCATAACTCAAGGCTGGCTAGATCTCGGATATTAATGACCGGGGTATAATCCGAAATAATGGTCGCGTGGAGATAAAGAACGCCGCATTAATATCGAAGGATTTGGCAGGACAACGGAAGAATAATGACAGGCATATTCCTTACGTGGATTACACACAGATTTATCACAGTGGACGATATAAATTACCAAAATTGCTGCATAAATAACAATTCTTACTTCCAGCAAACAGAACGTTATTATCTTGTTGCAGACAGGAGTCTCTATTAAATATTTAAAGATTCCGGAGTGTAGCAGAAAAAAAAAGAAGGGAAAACGTTAATGTTACGAGCGACGGAAAAACAAACTTAAGCTTTATGCGTGTTCTTTTTTTGTTGCCTTTTGCGTGAATGAAGACCCAGCTCGATTCTGATGAGAGTTCTCACTTTTTAAAATACAGGTCAGAGCCGAAAGGTAAGGTCGTAATCAGCTAATGAGAGGTCATTTCTATAAAAATTGCCCGTTCACGTAACGTGCGGACCAATTTGTTATTTCCTAAATTACCGGTAGACTCGATTAATTTATTTTTTTTCAACTTACGCTAGCGGAAAATTCCAAGAAGATGTTGAGTAATGTACCTGAAACAAAAATTAACGTTATTAGAAACAGAAAAACAATTTTGCAACATAGAATGAAAAAAATTATTATTGTGCAGACAGTCAATACACTTTAATATCTAATTGATTGGTAATCATTCGTGTGGAAAAGTTAGTTAAGGTTGTTGGGTTTTATTATAAGTGCAAAAAAATTAAAGGAAGTACAAGTAGATACCATTGCTATAAAATTTTATATTTTTTTACAAAGTACCTTATACAAGGGATATGTTGGCACCTGGAACAGTATTGTAAAATAAAAGAATGTTTGTTGTAAAATTATTGAAATTATGTGTTACACATAATAACCTACAAATGCTAAATATCTTCGAATCATCCATGAAATATTGAAAATTTCAACAATGCTTGCTCTAGATGTGAATGCGGAAAAGACAAGCGTTGTAAAAAATATATAAAAAATAAATTTTGCCATTTCTATTCTTCTAATAAATAATTTAATTTAGCATGTGTGCTGTGAATAATATACAAACTTAAACAGACTAACTTCTATAAAAGTCATACTCGGCTAATAGGTTATGGGCCCGGTAAGCTGTCAATAAGCAAGATACGTAAAAAAATCAAATTTTTAGATTGGCCAAAGCAAAATATCTAAATCTAATTGAGTTGCGAGACTAGATGCATTTGCATCAAAAGGAAACTAGCATTTCCTAAAGAAGCTCAACACATAGCAACCCGTCAGTGGAATTAGTCAACACAGATGTATGCGAACCAATAAAAACAGATCTAGGGAGGTAATAAATATTTCGTCACATTCATTGATGATTTTGAAAGTCAGACAGTGAAGGTGTATACGCGATGGTGAACTTCGAAGATTGCTGAAGAACAACCACCGATTGAATTATGGAACATTCAGAAGCCAAGCTTGAAACGCATAAAAATGCTTGGTAGAAGAAACATTGCAAAATAAAATAGAAGTAAATGGAGTGATAAAGTGAAAACTCCAATGACCACAAGATCTTGATACCAAATATAAGAAGAGAAGATGAAGAAATGGAATGCAGAATTAAAGAATTGAAGAAACGGAAACAAACAATATACGAAAATCTCAAAGAACCACAAAGGAAATCTCTTCTGTCAAAACTAACAGAAATACAAGAACCAGATGGATGGAATAAAACTGAAAAGTTACCAGAAATTGAACAAAAACGATGGACATAAGCCTCAGAATGGTTGCACTGAGACAAACTAAACATGGGAACTAACCGAACTACCTACAAATAAGAAAGCAATAGGTTGCAAATGGATACTCATTGTAAAATATGATGAGCACAAGAATTCTGTTAAGATTAGTAGTGAAAGGCTATTCTTAACGTCCAGCATCTAAAAACGCTTCGATGTTATAACTGCTTTTCTTCGTTTATATGCGGCAACCTACAGGTTCCTCCAAATCTGAAGAACATTAAGTGTGCAAATTGAATAAGGCTCTATATAGATTCAAAATGGTTGAAAAAGCATAGAAGAGAAAAATCAACATAATTCTTACACAAGAAGAGTTCAAAGATGTTCAACATCAAATGAAGCAATACAATGCCTAAATGAAAATTTCTAAACCAGTGACCCCGAGGACGAGGAGGGGGAAGAACTGTATGAGAAAAATGGAAAACATCTTAAAAGAAGAAGGTCAGGGGTGTTATAATATTGTGTTGGGAGACTGGAACGTTGGGGTGGAAAAAGGCGGGATTGATCAAGTGAAATCAAATGAAAGATTGAATTTTGCAAACAAAAGAAAATGATAAGTTGCAAACACTTGGTTCAGATATCATAGAAAGGGATTTACACATGGAAAGCACCAGGTGATCTATACAGGAAACAGATAAATTATGTATGGACTGCCCGGAGCCAATATAAACAACGACCATGTACTACTAATGGCAGAGATTTGAATAAGACTTGAGAGAGTAAAGACAGCAAAAAGTGTAAATAAATGGGACTTGGACAAACTAAAAGGTATAGAGATTGGCTACAAAATAGAAAGGGAAATAAGGAAGCTAAAACCATGCGATGACTATCAAAATGAAAAATAGGATGCAATTAAGTTTGGAATAAAGAAAGTAGCTGAAGAAGATAGGATACAAGAAAGGTAAAAGAATCAAAAAGCCTTGGATAACCCATGAAATGTTGGACAAAATGAAAGAAACAAGAGTATAAGAACATTAATAATGAAGGTGGAAGAAGAATGTATAGAAAACTAAATTCGGAGTTGAGGTTGGAGCACCGAAAAAATGGTTAGAAGATGACTGTAAAGAAATAGAAGAGCTTGTGAGGTTAGGGAGGCATGACTTTTTGCACAAGAAAATAAGATATTTCATGGGACGGCAGATTAAAAAGCAGATGTAGAAAAGAAACAGAAGATGGACATGATTCTTGTTGAAAGATGAGGAACAAGTGTTGCAGCGTTGGAAAGAATACACGCACGGTTTGTATGGGAACAAGTTGGAAAACAGTTGAGATGAAGGTAGAGTAGAAACCGCAGTAGATATGAATAACATCGGCCCAGTTATTTTGGAGGATGAAGTAATTGCTGCAATGAGGGATATGAAAGATGATAAGGTTGCGAGCGTTGATGGTATACTACTGGACATGTTGAAGTGCTTACAGGAAGAAGGTTTGAGAGAGTTAACTGTCTTGAGTGGGGAATGGCCAAGGGACTTTATGAGGACTGTAATGATACCACTGGTGGTGCATGCAGCAAAAATATTGTTAAGAGTACTCAACAAGACACTGGTAAAGAAAATGGAGGAGAACAATTTCGAGTTAGAAAAGAAATGGAAACGAAAGATGCAGACAATTGGAGAAAGATATGTGGAAAAGGGAAAAGATTTGAGCATCTGCTTTATAGACTTAGAGAAGGTTTTTAATTGTGTACTGTAGGAAAAACAAATAGAAATATTGAAAGATAAAGCAGTCGATTGGAGAGATAAAAGACTGTTTAGAAATTGTATGTGGAACAGGAAGTAACCATGGAGGATTGGAGAAAATGTGACTGATTGGTTCGAAATTGGTAAAGGAACAAGACACGGTTGCTGACTTTCTCCTACTCTTTTCAATATGTATCGTTGAGAAAATGGTGGCAGAATGGTGGGGAAAAAATGTTGGAATTAGAATTGGGGGAAGAATTGCATGCATCCCGTTTGCTAACGACAAGATCATGTTTGAAAAAGGTACAGAGGAATTGATAAAAATGTTAGAACAGCTAGAAAGGATTGAGGATAAATCGTAAGAAAAGCAAAGTAATGCGAATAGGGAAAGATGAAAACATGGAGGTTTACGTCAAGCGAGAAAAGTTAGAGCAGGTGGCGAGGAATAAATATCTAGGAACAGAGATTACAAGCAACTGGGGGAGTTTTGATGAGATGAAGATAAGAAAAGCAAGCGTACAGGAAGATGAGTAGGATCTTGGTACGTAAGCTGTGGTTGAAGCTGAGGAAGAAAATAGCAAAATGTGTGGAGCAACTTTTGAGCTCCATCAGCATAAATAAACACGAACTGTCTGGAGATTACAAGTTCTCAGTTCTGGACAGCTGTGAATCCTATGTTGAACACAACTCGATACTTGACAACTTTAAAAATTACACGAATAATTCTGTTCTTTGGATTTTCAGCACCAGTATAAAGCTATCAAAATAAACAGTGGCCCTATTCATCAGAGCACTTCCTATTTTGCATGTCCGGCTTTTCAAGATTCCATTCATTAGCATGCAACAGACCATATTAAAACACTCCTATGGTCATAACTTTTCAATAATTTTATTATCAGTACAATGTGTTCTGAACAACATTTGTAAAGTAATAACATCGCATTTTATAATATCCTATAAATTTTACAAATTTATAGATTTTGTATGACTTGTACTTTAATAACTTCTTTTATATCCTTTTATTACTCAGATACACAACTGAAAAATCAATAATTCAATTCAAAGTCGGGTTATTTCACTATTGTTAATATTAAATTGAATATTTTACATAAAGAAGCCTTTAAGAGCAAATAATAGCGTTATGATTCCATCAAGATATTGGAAATACAAATTAAACACCTGTCTAATGTTGATGAATTTCAAAAGTGAAATCTAAATTAACCTGAACGACCTTCTATATAAGGGAGAAAATGTCAACTTCAACGCAGTTCGCCAAGTTCAAATTATCGTTTTACTGTTGTATTCCCAAAAGGAAAATTCCAATTACACAAGTTGGAATATCCTTCATCTATCAAGATATTAAAAGAAAAAAAACTCGTTATTGGCTGAATTTCCTCATGCCAATGAAAGAAGTATCGATTCGGTTTTTAACGAAACAGAAAAACAAAAAGAAAAATGTTGCAGCAGTAGCAGCAGAGAGATGCAACTGCTAACTCGAGAAACTGAACTACTAGACAGCACTTCCAGGAACGAGTGCCAGTAGTGTTTATTCGTTGCAGTTAACTTCTCCCAATTCTGTTTGCGTTGCACTTAAAACCTAGTGAAGTACGCCAAAACTCGAAAACCAAACCGTTGGTTGTAGGTAGTATATAAAGATAAAAACATGCCATACATGTACATATGTGGAGCCATCAACCTATTTTCTATTATATAGGAGATTTAGCCGAGAAAAGGAAGTTTCGGAAACCATTTAAAATTCCATAAACATGAAACCAATTTTAAAAGAATATCGATGACGCTTTTCTACCGGCTAAACCGGTAGAGGAAAACATCCCGTCTAATTTGCATACATAATTTAAAGTAACAGGAAAGTGCGTGGGTTTTTGAAATGTTAGGAAAGTTGAGTCAATTCGTGCGGAAAAGATTTATTACTAATAGGCATTATATCAAAAAATATTCTCTGCATGCCTAAAATTGGAAAACTTATAGATGTTTTTATTAAAACAGAAAATTTTTGGGAATCTCGATATTATGTAAGTTGAAAACAGATGGCAATTCATAATATATGTACATTTTGTAAATTTGAAAGATTTATTACAAGTTTTTTCAAAGAACGAATTGTCTTCAATTCATGACAAAATGGGCATTCTTAAGATTCTTGAATGACTTTAAGCCACTTCTCATTGTTGTGGTGTTGCGCTTTACACAACTTTGATATTTTAAACAGTTTTAATTCATTCTCAAAACCTAAATCCAATTTAAAGAATAAAACCATCCTTAGGGCAGTTTTCAATTTTCCACTTTCGTAATCATCAAGCAAATACGATCTAAAAGAACTGCAAGATCCTAACAAAAAAAAGTACTTGACATAAACAATCTGGAAAAACGCTCCATCCCATCAATGCTTTTGTGTTTATCTACCTTTTTCATTCCTAGAACGGAAAAAAATTAAATGTACAACCAGAAAGGCAAACCTTCGAACATCATTTTAATTCCACTTACGCATTTCTAGGCAACAGATTGGAGGATTCGTGGAATTAAGATTAAACCTTCTCTAACATTCTTTTAGCAAAATGCAAAAAAATTGTTTCTCGAATTCAAGCAGCTTATCGCTGATCGTCCATCTACTCTTTCGAAAATAATTCTAACAACAAAACAATCTCACCATTCACTACCGAAATTAAGAACAAATAATAATACCAACACAGAGCGCAGAATTTGTTGTGCATTGTTTATTTTCCATTTCCCTTTCAATCTGCTTTGCTCGCCGCCTTATCGAAAAGATGTGAACACACCTCCAAAAGCTAACAGCAATATCGGGACGACAAAAAGATTCCTAACTACTGTTATGCTAACCTCTCTCGTACATACCTTAACAGAAGAATTACAGTTCTTATTACGATTGAAATCAAAAATCAACAATAACAAGTCGAAATCTTTTCTACTTTAGTTTTCGTTACTACACGGTGCATGCTCATTCAATTTAAAAGACTTTATAGTCCGGAGTATTTGATCAAACAGGTTTAATATCAAGTTCATCTCTAAAGTTGGACGCTGCAAGATGAGTTGAATCAGAACTGTGTTTGAATATTACGTTATTTGGTCTATTTAGTTTATTAATTCATTGTGAAGTTGGTTGTTTAAATCTCTGTATTAAAAAGGGACACTCAGTATAAATTTCCTTTTTTATTCTGTTTGTTTTTTGAACACTGAAAGCTCCTATCCTGGCTTGTTAGTCATAATTTCATTAAGCTTTAATTAAGTTTGATAAACGCATTTATTAATAATGTTCCAAAAATCTAAATTTTATTAGTCCGAGGCATCGTGAAAGATTGTGAAAGTTCTATTTGATAGTATTAGACTGTTTCTACGATTAAATTCGAATTATTATTTTAAGCTAATGTTCCTGTTTTGTGTTTTGGCTCTTAGAAGGAATTCCCAGAGTCGATCAATCAATCTTTAAGATTTCTTTTATCATCGGTTATAATTTGAGAATTTTAAAGTGGTTTTTCTGATATCTGTGAGATAGTTCCAGTATTTCTCATTTCACTTGTTTAGGTTTGGTTCTAAATTCATTTTTAATCCTTTTGTATTTTTCTTTTCAAGCCGGTATGTCCCCTATCCCTCCAATAGTTTAAGTCATTTCCAGGGTCGCTTTCTTAATTAATCCAGCAAATTTTACTTGTCGACCCTTTAAGAGCCACACTGATTCAATGTTTTTTCCGAAGCGTAGTTCCGCTAAACTTCTTCTTCTTTCCGAAAGTCTCTCCGTGCTCTAGTTCGTGCAGAGTGTTACCTCCTATTTTGTGCTTGTAAAAGTAAGTAGTGTGTAGTAACCCACTTGCTTTACGAGGGTAAGGTGAAAAGTTCTCGGCCTCACACAGAAATGGCGTTCCAATCAGCAAAAATTTATTATTCGTATGACAAGTTTCAACTAGTTCTCTCGAGTAGTTTGTTTACACGAATTTTTGCAGTAGATGTCTTGCGTGTTTTTTGTTAAAATGAATAAACTTGAATATCGTGCGGTCATAAAATTCTTCGTTTTGGATGGATTAACCCCTAAGGAAACTCATCCGAAGTTGACAAGAGTTTACGGGGACTCTGCTCCTTCAATGTCAATCGTTAAAAAGTGGACAGCTGAATTTAAACGTGTTCGCACGTCTCTCGAAGATGACCCACGCGAAGGACGGCCAAAAACCGCAACCACACCGGAAACCATCGAAAAGTGCACGATATCGTGCTGGACGATAGGCGTGTGAAGGTGAGTGAGATAGCTGAGGCCGTGGGGATATCGAAAAAAAAGGTGCGAAACAAATGCCGATCGCAAGCAAATGCGCAAACGAGTTTCGCAGCAATGTTTGGACCGATTCAATAGGGATCCGACGATTTTGTGAGGCGATTTGTTACAATGGATGAGACTTGGGTCCACCACTGCACGTCAGAAACGAAACAGCAGTCGAAGCAGTGGGTGGAAGCCGGTGGTTCAGCGCCAAAGAAAGCGAAGCCGATTGTATTTGCTGGAAAGGTCATGGCCAGTGTGTTTTGGGATGCGAAAGGGATTCTGTTAATAGATTACCTTGAAAAAGGCAGAATAATTACAGGCGAATATTACTCCAACCTTCTTGACCAGCTGGATGCCAAAATTCGCGAGAAAAGGCCTGGCTTGAAGAAGAAAAAAATCATCTTTCATAAGGACAGCGCACCTGCTCACAAAGGTGCGTTGGCGTTTGTTTCTGGGAAGCGCTTCGCGTCCAATGAAGAAGTTGAGAGGACCGTAGATGGATATTTTCATAGCCTTTCAGACTCTCACTTACGGGAAGGAATACTGATGTTGGAGAAACGCTGGACTAAGTGTGTTACAGTCAAGAGAGATTATGTAGAAAAATAAAATTATTTTTTAACTTAAAATCGCAGTCTTTCATTGTCAGGCCGAGAATTTTTTACCTTACCCTCGTATTTGTGGCTTCCTCTGATGGATTATTAGCTAATCTTGATTTTCGCTGGATTTTTCTACAGAAGCTTCACGGTAATAGGTTTTCTTCCGAATGCTACTAATAGTGTTTTCTACCTTTTAGGTCTAGCTTCTAATTACGGGAGAATCTCAAGCCTGTTGATTATGAGAAAGCTGCAGTTGCTTCTCCTCCGTGTTTCCTTCGGCGCGATTATATTCCAGATGATCGTGTGTTTCGATGATGACCAAGCTCTTTCATTACTTTCAAAGTCTTGTCGTTCTACTATCATCATTAATAATATTTAATTCTTAGTCATTCTACATTGATTGATTTGCATCGCATTTGAATCATTTTCTAATGTAGGCCATCATTCAAATTTTTATAAATTTATCAAATGTGTATTTTGACTTTTTAACATTCTGATTTGGTTTCAATATATCTTGTTATATCATCGTGTTCTTTTGTTGTTGTTATAACATCCTTACCTGCGCTCAAGGCTGCTGGTGAGTCTAGTTGGATAAGACCACAGAAGATTTTTGTAAAGTTTATTTTATTATTATTATTATTAATTATTTATCAATTCCCGAAATGTCAAGTTTTTATATTTTTCAGTTAACCATTTAAATATGTACGTCATCAACTGAACTGGTCTTAACAAGTTTTAAAATAATACGCATGGTTGATGGTCAAGCTAATAATATCAAGCAATAGTTATAGCTGTTGCTCTTTTGTCCTTTAGTCACGAAGATTTTACGACAGATCTTACATTCTTGGAAAATTTTAGTTCCTTAATTCTGATCTTCTCCACACAAAATACTTTAAATTAGCTCAATTTTTTTTAAAATCCATTATCGGTGAATTAAGAGGGTTTTCCTTCCGTGCATTGAATGTTATTTGGGTTGCCTATAATATTATTTACAGCATTTCCCTTATCTTATTGTAACGCGCCACCAATCGAATATACCAGAGAAGACTCGAACTGTCTAGGCGTTATGACCGTCGAATATGCGAGAAACTAAAGTGGTTAAGCATTTTCATCTGATCTAAATATAACCAATCAACAAATTAATAATTCCCTACCTTTACTAGATGGTGAAGGTGTCTTATCAAGAGAGAGAGAGAGTGAAATCTGCATTAAGCAATGTGCATTACCAAGTATCAAATCAAAATCAGACCATTTAATTAAAACAAAACACGATTTTGTAAGCAGTAACTAGAATTTCAATCAATATTTTAATTAAATAAGCACCGCTAAGTAAACAAGTAAAATGCAGAACTATTTCTAGTTAAACATGCCAAGCATAAATAATATTATTGAAAATATTTAAATTAGTTACGGAATCTCGAGATATAAAGCAAGCACAGCAAGCACTCGATTGAAATATTTATTAACATTTAAGAATTATTTATTACTAAACGTCGTTTCAGTTCCAGTTCTTTTAATTAAAATTTCTACAGTAAAAAAAATGTTAACAAGCGTAATACAATCTTTTAATGTGACACAATTTTTTTCGTATGAATGCTCGCAAATAATAAAAATTCCTCTGCAAATTTAATTGCAGAAAAAAACATGACATATATATTTTTTCGAGGAGGTTAAGCAACTCTCGTACATACTTGAAGACATTCCTTTACGTACCATACACGATTACGAAACTACTAGATTAAATTTAATATATAACCTTTGTGTTAACTTAAATTAAAACTAATTGTTGGAACAAGTGTTCTTGATTTTAATTGTTCATAATTTCACTAGCTGTACACGTAGGTTGTTAATGAACACGATTTCGTAATAATACCAGGTTTATTGTAATTCATTTGTAACAAGTACAAACATAGAACACGTGTGCTATATATACATACTAACTATAAATATTTTATATTATTCGTAGACGCTGTTAACATTGATGAATAGCTAGGAAAATTGCAAGCTTCATCTAGAAAATTGGAAAAATTTATGTAATAATGGTTTTTGCTAATTTGGAAAATTTTTTCATCGCTCTCAAGCAATATTTTGAATGAGCGAGAAAAATAAATGGTTCCATTAAGCATCCAGTTGATCAACTACATTTATTAACCATAAAAAAGAAATAATTCTGTATTTTTCTTGTCTCTCACAAGTTTTGCGTCAATATTGCCCTTGTAATGTCATTATTTTCCAAAGAGATTTTATGTGAAGACATATACGATCATTTATAGATCACTATAAAATTAGTAAAAGAAAGTTCAATGAATACAGGAAAATTAATATTAAATCTTATCATTTACAGTTCTTTGTTTTCATTTATAATTAATTATTATTATAAATTACTAAATTCAAATATTAAGTTTCATTCTACTAAAGAATGACAATATTTCATTCGATTTTTCGCCATTTTTCTGCTTCTCAGTGTTGGTATTATCTTATTTTATTTATTTTGTGACGCGATTTAAATCTTCCAATCATTCTCGCGTGATATGGTTTTATATAATTTAATATCATCAGCAAAGATTATACAGTTAGAAATTAACACAGGAAGATCGCTTATCATGATTAAAAACAATAAAGGTCCTAGAGTGGAACCCTGCGGTACTCCTGAAGTAGCCCAATTTTTCACAGACGCACTACCACTATAAACATTGCCTCCTGTCATTAAAGGTGAGAAGCAAACGATTTTAAAATTAAATCCGATAGTCCTGTCTAGTAAAGTTTCTCGAGTAGCGTTTCGTGATGAACTAGATGTACAGGACATCTAACTATAGCTTGAGTAAAACATAACAAATTCGTCATTACTACACTGAAGATAGGTACGCGTGGAGATCCAAAGATTGATCGTGCCCTATTCGCACTGCAACTAAAACACGAAAAGATTAAAAACAAATTCGAGTCTGGTTTCTCATAAAATTACCTACCGCTATTTTCCACCACAAATTCTCATTAACAATCTCAAATTGTATTAATGTAAACGATTTGTATTTGCTTCTGACTGCAATCGAGACTCCACCATCTCTAGATTTATTTGTATCATGGTCTTTACGATATATGGAACAACTCGTTATCATAAACAGAAGAATGGAGCCAGGTTTCAGTTAACGCAATTATATCACGAACAGTCGCAGTTAAATTAAATTTAAATAATTTAAAATACAGTAGTTTTACAGAACGGAAATTATAAAGCAACAGAACTCACAACGATGTTGAATTTACGCGTTTTCCTTTGGGAATAAAGCTTCATTATTATTAAAACTAAGTAAAGGTGCAATGATAAGAAGTTGCTCAATTTTGTTGACGTCAGAAATCATTGATGTACTACCTTATTCTGCCTTGTATTAAGTACTTTTAAATAGCGTCAACAATGCAAATAGTTCGTACGTTAAACCAAAGGTTTTAGTATTACGATCAGCCTTCAAATAGGTCTTGTGACAACAAACAAAAAAAAAATCAAAAATCTGGATTCTCGTGGTTGCTCATCTTCCCTAGCTTCAGTTATCTGCAGTCAGTGTTTAATTTACGTTTTATGAAATCTTTTTCCATTTTTCTCTTGGTATTTAATATTATTTGTTGTTTCTTTAGTAATGCTACCCATAATATATCAGAATTACTTTCTTTATTCACTGTACTCATTTTCTATGCTATAACCATTTCGAGATTTTTGTAATTCTCGCGACGAAAGTGTCCGATGACAATATTTTTAGTTTTAATGTGGTCATCCTTGCTGTTCTAGATTCAATGATAGATCAGTTTATGATTTCCTAACAGTAATAACGGTCTAACAATAGAGCCTTTTAGATGACAATCAACCAACCACTTCATGTTTCCCTGGTCAAATTATCATGGCTGAAAAAAAAATAACACGGTTCTTGGTCACCGGTAGGTCTTAAATAACCAGAGGATTCAAGGAATCCAGATCCCCTGCCATCTACCTAGGCAGCGCCACCTTCTTGATCCCAGACCTGGAGGACCTACTAGACAATACTCCAATCGCCCTCAGACAACCCTAAACACTCAACACCTCTTACTTCCTCTGTGTTCCACAACCCTTCCAAATAATCACCAACAACGATTCTGCTCTTCCCTTCGTTGCAGGTAGCAGAGGTCCCCACTCTGTTCTCACTAGGGTTTTCCGTGGTTTCCCCTAGTGGTGAAAGCGAATTCCGGAACAGCTTCTGCATCAGTCCACGGCACACCAAACACACTCAGACACCCACACACCACTACATCAATCATATACAAACCTCATTACACAATTACCAACACCGTTCTGAAAGAAACCGTTTTTTTTACGTCCTGCACTTCGATTACATCCATCGCCGCCACTGTTCGGCGGCTTGCTGGGTGATCTGGCTCGCGGCTTGCATCGCCTCATCGCCATCGTCCGTGGATTGGCGTGGGAGACTGCTTGGTGCCTGACAGCTGATTCATGCCCATCATTACCCATCGCCCTGCTATAGAGAGGTTAGGTCCTCTAAATAGCAGCCACCTTCGGTGGCATTTTCGTTAATTACACACAAGAATCCAAATCAGCAATTGATACGTGCAATGTCAAATCCATATATGAACCAGAAAATATATGCAATGTGATCCAAGTCAAGATAAACACAGCAGGACTAAGCCAAAGCCAGGCGAAATCTCAAGTGATCAAATCAAATGTAGTGGTAACAACGAGATATCACTGCAACGAGGTAGCAGTACTAGTTGACGACAAATTCACAAACAATGCATGGTTCAATTACAAAGAACTCGAACAAAGATTAACATAATTCAAGTTTACGCTCCAACTATCAATAAGGATGAAAAAGGACTTAGAGATTTTACAATCATTATAGAGAGTTTTATTGCGAAAATAGTAAATAGGGAAACTTAACAGAAGAGATAGAAACAAAATAAGACTTTTTCTTAATCAACAAACGTTACAAAAGTTCTATCAGACAGTAAAAACATTTCCTAGAGCTATTAAACGCAAAATGGACAAGACCAAGAAAACCTCTGTTTAATACAAAGATGCATGGAGGTCAACCAATCAATATTTACTTCTTTTGTAGGCCTTGGATAAAGTTCATCACGGTTACTTCATTCAACTGTACAGTAAGTAAGTAATCAAGGCGGCCGTTTTAAACTTCTTCTGAAGCTTCTTCAGCCTTATGAAAAAATGGAGATTGTGTGTAGTCAGCGACTTAGAATCCGGTTCAGTTCGTGCTCGTCCTGTGTTTCGTGTGTTCGTAGTTGTAGGTGTAGCAGAAGCAGTAGTGTAGGCCTTAGATGGCGGGGGCGGCAGTTCCTCGGTGATGTTATGGCGGAGAAGGAGGGATCGACGCGGCGCGTTTGTATGCGGTGGTGGATGGAAATCTCTGTTCCGCCATTCGCCTTGACCACCAGGGGAAACCACGGAAAAACCCTAGTGAGAACAGTCGGCCCGGGGATGCCCCGGACCTCCCGAATGCACACGCTGACTACGTTGCTCGGTCAACCGTACAAAAAGAAAAACTAAATATGAAGTACATCAGAATTATTAGCCACCGGCATTACAATAAAGAAGAGAAATGAATTTCAGAAGAAATAGAAATACGACGAGGTGTACCCCAATATTATTCAACTTGTACTATTCAGATGAAATTATTCAAGAAGAAGAAACAGCAGATATAAAAGTAAATAAAAGGCCGATTAACAACAACATAAGGTTTGCAGACGACGGAAGATTTACAACGATTGACTGACCAAATGATGAAAACCAGTGAAGAAAATGGAGAAAAGACCTAACTCAAGGTTCTGCAACAAGAAAAACTGAGAGCTCATGATACAGAAATAAAGAAAACACAAAAATACAAGTATTTAAGTAGAACTACACAAAGAAGATAAAATCGAAATTTGGGCAAGCAAGAACGGTAATATTCAAGAAGATGAAAAACATACTGGGCTCTAATAACCTTAATTTGAATCTAAAAGTCAGCATCCTAAGGTATTATGTGTTTTCAGTGTTATTATACGGAATGGAAGTCGGAACTTTAAAAGAAAATCATTGCTTGCAAACTGGAAGCTTTCGAAATATACCTAGAAGAATTTTAAAAATAAGATGAATGGATGAAAGAAATATGAAAAGAAAGTCGTAAACACGATCAAAATTAAAAGACAAGTGATAAGAAATGAAAGATACAATCTAAGAAATGTAATTATTCAAGACAAAATACAAGGAAAAAGAAGTCGAGATAAAAGGCTAAACAACTTAAGAGCATGGTTCGACTGTAGTTCCACCGATCCAACTAGATCAAGAGGAAACAGCATCTAAAGGAAAAGAAGAACAGTGCTGCAGCATGGAAGAACAGATCTTTTAAGGCATTGGTTCTGATCTGATGTCATTTCAGCCCTATCCTGGTCTATAGATGACCAAAAAGCTGGCTTTCACGTGATTTGGAAAAAATGTCTAAAATGGGCCATTTTGAAGCCAGACAGTGTGTCGCCAAATTGAATCGTAACTGGCCACTGGTAATCGACCTAGAACGCATTTGAAGAACACTCAGAAACTTCTAAGAAAAAAAATACAGTAGACGTATGTAGAAAGTCGTTTTCGTTGTTGAGCGACTGTGATGATGCCTCAAACGGTTGCATTTCTTCCAATTTATATATAAACAACTTTTACCCGCAGTGCGTATAGTAGTTTCAAAATATAAATGCTACAGACTGTTTTCTCAATGGAAGGAATTCGTTGTTTGATTGTCATATCGAGCAGCACTTCTGACTTTTGACTTTATTACAGTTACTCTCTTAGTAACTCGTTGCTTTGGAATTTGCGTCTGGAGTAAAATGATCAATATTGATCATAAAGGTTTTATCAGCACTGGGGGTTTCCAACAAATCATCTAACTCTAACACGAGAATGAAATACAAGGATTGATCAAAATTAGATCAGACAATCGTTCACTACAAAAGAGAGTTTTGGTAAGATTATACAAGAATGTTATAAAAAGGCTCCTTGACCAACTATAATAAGTTTTGCGCAAATTCCATATACCTCTAAATAGGTTGTCTGCGTCATTGGCAAAACGATCAAATCCTGCGAGCTAACTCAGTTTCGGATCCAAATATCCAATCATCATCTTAGTTTTAATTAAGTATAGACTAGTTAATTGGGCTAGTGACCATCATTGTCAAAAGGTTCAAAACAAAAAATAGAAAAATTCGTAGGGTAATGCGTTTGCAAAACTTTCTTGTTGTGCGTTATACTTTGCAATTCTGAATTGGTTCGTTGAAAGGGAGATGACTTTTGGACAAAGGAATATTTGCTTGCTTGACTATTAGAGAAGCTCTATACGTAAACATCTTTCTTTGGCATCTTCGTTGCTATTGAATAATCTTGATATTTTATATTCTTCCGATTTAAAATTATTCTAAATATTCACTTATACAAGAATGAGTTTATATCTACTTATTAGTTATTCGAATGGACTTTTTGCAATGAATGCCATCGAATAAAGCAAAAGTTTTGCATTAATAGAATACTTTGGTTTATTTACCATCAAATATAGCCCTCCTTTATCAAGATTATTTCTCTAAATGGCCTCATATAATACCCTAAAACAAAAGTTAGATTAGTTATAAACAAATTGGGGATGAATTAAACATGGTCGGAATTTGCTCTAGGCAAACTAATAATTCTGGCCACGAATTTAACTCAATATCGGCCATAAAGTACGTTTGCCGTATATATATAATAAAATCGATGGGAAAACATTTCGTCCGCATTAATTACTACCAATCCTCGTCTATTCCCGGCGCCCCTATGAAACTGAAACGTTGTTTTGTTAATACTCAAGAATTATTAACAGGTTATGATTGCGAATTATGCAAAAACTAATTAAGTTCTGCATGAAATCCATTTAAAGTCCCCTATAATACTAAAATAGCAAGAGAAAAAATGACTGCAGTTGTGTTACACCACCCGGTTAAAAGAGTCGGTTATTCTAGCTAGCTGTGGAATGTTTCATGCAATTTTCCATTGCATACCGTTCTCCACGTATGCACGTTATTTTATTATTTATGAACTGCCCTACCCAAGCAAGTATAATGAAGCTTACGACCATATTAATAATTGTTAACCTTCAGTGGGATTTGGGTCAACATGATCGCGCATACAATATTTCGCATTTACATAATTTAGAACACTATAATAATTATTGTTACATCAAAAGATTACTAATCTCCTGGCAATTCCGCAACGGACCCGTTCACATTTTAATTAATCCTATTGGATTAGCAGACCTATAGTTGGTTATTAACGCAAGTTTGGTCGTCGTTAACTGTTATGTACAGAATTAACCCCTCACACCCACACACCTGGATGATTTAAGCCTTTCACGTTTATTTACCCATCCTCCAACGCATAATCGTGTTCTAAGCGAAGGTACGCTGCCACCCCAACTAGTAACTGGGCACGAAAGGATGGAAACTGGAGTCTCGGACGAAGGCAACTAACACCTCATAAAGGAAACTCGACGCCAAGTCTGCAGGAAGTTCACTACAATCGGCTTTACGACCTCTATTTGTTGTACACAAACTTCGTATAACTCGGCACACACAATTTCGAACAAGAATGCAACTTGATTTTCAGGTGTTTTGTCTTCTGGCTAACTTCTAAGTTTACACGATTTCATTACAGACGAGAAATGTTAGGCTATGGATCTACCCCTGCCCCCGGGCATCTTGATAAATGGAGGAGGAGATTTAGGTTTGTTTGGTATTCTTTTCACTAAATTATACTACTAGATGTGGTAATAAAAAGGGAGTAAATATAAATTGTGCAAAAAGTAGTAATAAAATATGTGAAAATGCAATAAAACAAATCCGGACATTTGCATCATACAAATTAAGGAAGCGAATGTGATCATAAAAGTGAGATAAGTTGGATTTTCTTATATTAAGGGAGGTTTGGGATATTAAATTTTCTTGTTTGTTTGGATAGAAAACTAATGTTTAGGAAGCTGTATATCTTAACATCTACAATTTTTTATTGATGCAATAATTTAAAAGGTACATAATCACAATAAATATTCTGAGAATTTCAGTATTTAATTGCCAAACTTACAATAATTATTTCGCAGAAAAAAATTAATACGAAGCTTCAAACAAAAATCTACGCAACACTAAATTCGATCATAAATTTGTTTCCAAGGATAATTCAATGTAAACAAAAATCTTGTCAAACTAATAAATAATCTTAACTGTTTCAGGTTTTCCTAATAAGGAATTAAAGAAGTTCTAATTGTTGTCCGTAAGATATGCAGCAGCTTCGACTCGTCGCGGTAATTTTAAGATGGGAGGGGGTACAGATGAAAGCCAAAATATAGTCAAATTAGTAAGAATAATATCAACAGACTTGAAGAGATGAAAATCAAAACGATGAGTTTCCAAGAATCTATCAAACTAAGTACCCAAAAGAAAACATTTCCTGGTTCTATTTTACAAGGTTAGCAATATCATGTTTTCTTGGTTCGATTATCAGCAATAGAAGTAAGAAAGTAAGCATCAACTGAAAGAAAGCATGCCAAGATCAGCAAACTGATACTATAATACAAGTCTTCTTCATGAAAAGCTTAAGCAAAACTTTGCTAAACCGAAAAATTCCCAAAGCAGATTTGTGATGGGTTAGACTGTATCAAAACCATTGATAATATTAAAACAAACCGCCAGAGGCTGTCAAAGTTTTCCGATTCTTTTAGATTTTTCGGTAACTTAACTAACATTCGATGTTGCTGATCGTAAGTTTCCACGTCCTTAACCAATAGCCCAATTAACAAATCAAATCTTCCTTCCTCCTTGAAAGTTACCATATCCCATAAGATAGTTTTCTCGTTGTTAAAAATCTCTTTGAACAGCAAACGCAAATCTTATAGCAGTTGATAGTAGTGACGTCGAAGAAGTTTGTAAAAACTTTGTACAGGGCTACTGATAGCATAATACAGTGTTCGTGCAAAAACAAGAAGAAATAGTAACGGGAATATTTGCTATCAAGGCTAATAAATTAACATCTGTGACCTAGTTCAAGATCCTACAGAAGTGCATTAACTTTTCCTCAAGATTCATTGTTGCAAAAACAGAGAACTATGTATTTTATCTCTTAGCTATCAAAATAAAACATGCCAGTTTTCGCTGACCTCGAACAGCAAAATTCGTACGTAGAAAAAGGAAAATCTGAAAACTTGGTTGAAAATGATTCAGCTGCAAGATCATGCGATGGCTTTATCTTCAATTATCTGCCTTAGATCAGACAAACTTCAAAGAATATTGAACTTGAAACGGTACGTCTTCTAACAAATTCTCACTGCCACTGCTCAGCCGCCTTATCGAGTAGATCCCTCCACGCTGAGATGGAGGGACGAGCTGAAGCACTGCCTGGAAGTCCAGGCTTCCACCCCCGGACGTTACTTCACACATACAAAACTTTCATAATCGACTACCGATTCGCCGTCTTCGGCTCCACACCGCCATATACGATCAGGAGACTCCGACAGAAAGAAAGGGCCATCTGCAGAATGATTTTCCGCCTAGAGCGCTTCTTTCCTTCGGAGGAAGTCTACGACAGAGCGGGAAATCCTCCTGTAGATGCGCGCCTCGAATTTATGAGGGGTTGCTGTGTGAGCAGGGCGGTTGAACAAAACAGAGAGCACGTTTCCGACGTCCTCAGAACCACGGCTCAGGCCGCCCACAGAAAACCCAAAAGAAAATCCAAACATCCGCCCTCTACCATGATGAGACGTGCCGAAAACCTTTCCCTCGAGTTGATGGACATATTTTTAGACACCCCACTTATCTACAGATAAGTCCCCAGCCACAGTCCTCCGCGAAACTACCTAGCAACGTAGTCAGCGTCCCCGCGCTACGTTTGCATTCAGGAGGCGCGCAACAGAAATTTCCACGGACCCACCACCGCATACAAACGCGCCGCGTCAGTCTCTCCTTCTCGAGGAACCGCCGCCCCACCATCTTAAGGTGTTGCTACACCTATAGCTACTGCACCCACACAAATAGAAACACACACACGAAACAGAGGACGGGTACGAGCTGAACCGGATTCTAAGTCGCAGACTCCACACAATCCCCCCTTTTCTAAAAGGCTGAAGAAGCTTCGGAAGAAACTTAAAACGGACTCCCGGGAAATTAACCTTAATTGATTGCTTGCTTGCTTGCTTACGAGTAGATCCAGTGTGAACACAGCACGTGAAGAACGTGAAGGTTCTCTCCTGTGATTGATCACACTTTCAGTTGCAAAAATCGTCACCACACCAAAAGATGATAAAATTGCTTCCTTCGCAAACGTTTCATTCGATGGGAAACAATCATCTTGCATGCCAAGAAGCACAAAGCCGAGGACGTCCTTGTGCCTTATGCCTCTTGAAATCACTTTGGCTACGTTAACCAGGACAGTTAGCAAACGCCGTTATACAGTGGGGCTCACCTCTTGGTGAAGAACGATCATAGGCGCTACACGACTTTTGCACTTCTCACCCCATCCTACTTGAATTCCATTGGGATAAAAAGAGCGCCCAAAATGACGTAGATGTCTCACCTAGAAGTTAAGTCAGCTTTCCTTAAAATATCTGTTTCCTTCTCAAAACTCTCTAAGAAAATGATCTTGAACGATTCACAGCTCTGATGTATACAAAGACAGAAAAGGAGTGTTTGAATCGAGAATACGCTGCGGTGCATCGTTCGTGCTGCACTGATGTCTCTCCTGATCCCTCCAAATAAAGTTGGAAGAAGGAAACGTTTGAGTAGAAGCCAATGTGAAATATAAAAGCAGCTGGAAAAGTGCGATTGCAAGTCAGGTTGTTTGTTCGTTGTTGCAAGAAACGGAGATCAGTATCAATGTAGTATTTCTTTTATAAAAACTATTTGGTTTCTAGATATTGTTTTAACTGGTTTTATTTATCCAGTTTGGTTGTGACTGATGATATGGACGATTAGGAGCTCCTGGGCGATGACTAATGTCTACAAGTACTAGAAACTCTGAAAGATCGACCGTCATTTTAAATCTGAAGTGCCGAAGGCTCTGCTTTCACAACTCAAATTGTTGTAAATGGTCTAAGGGACCACCAGGTCAAGTGCTTTACTTTAATCATTTCTACTCAGAAGTCACTCATTATTGCTTCCTACAAAGTGAAAAATTGCAAAGGTCATTAGACGAAATTTCGATTTATGAAAACATTCATTCTTTAAATGTCATAAGTTGTTTTGGGGAAGGAGGTAAAAGAATACTGTTACAAGAAATTCAATGTAAGTATCTTTTTTGGGACATATCTCTTACGATGAACTAATGGAGGAACTTAGGAAGTGATACTCCCCTTTAGAATCTTTAAATAAAGATTTACTACACCTTGCAAAGTGTAAACTGTAAAGCTTCTAAAGTATAGCTTGCAATAAAAAAAATTTGTTAAGTTTATCTACTTTAATATTTTCCGTAGAAATCAATAAGAAAAAGATTTTTTGTTTTAATAGCGACGCAATAAAAAAAGTTAGAAATGATCTCAAATCCAGCGAAGTGTTTTAAATGCAATTACCACACAGCAGAAAAAACACAATTTAAATTAATTATAAATTACATTTTACACGGTGATGAAATCATCTAGAAATGCAACATTAGCACACGTACTCAACACCAATTGTAATATACCGACGACGAAATATAGTACCGGAGTTTCTACTATAATTATACAAGAAATCACATCGCAAAAGCGACGTTAAAACATTTCCCGAGAGATGCAATTGCATCATCATCCACAATACTGCAACAATTAAACGTCAGTGCCACTAGTACATTTCCGTTGATGAAGATAGCAGATGAAGTCATTCCAAATTGTCTGTTTAATAGATTAGCTTTTTAGAACTGCAATTAAGTGGAACATATGGAAATTGTACTAAAACGTATTGTACGCGCAAAAAAATTAAAACGGCCAATATGATTTTTTTTATTTAACGTAGACCGTCAATAGCTTGCTTTGTATATACACAATAGTGTTAAACATTATTTGATTTATAAAAAGAGAAATCTTCAATTAAAAATGCTCATTGTACTACAGACTTTTGAATGAAATAATCTCGCATTGTAAGTAAAAGAAGGTAAAGTACTAAGATTAGAAAATTAGAAAAACCACGAAAAATCAAACTGCTGGAGAATGTCAATATTCTATTATAGATTCGTTTTATTTATTTTCCTAGTTAGAATTTCCTGTATTTTATTTTGTAGTAATAAACTTGTCGGTTTATTAAAATTCTGTCAAGTCGTCTAGTAAAGTTTACGATGGCAAAGCATGTTTTAAATCGTCACAAGATGAGGTTGGAGCCTGTTTGAATGACCCCAGCCTTGAGTTCTACAGTCTCTTGGTTTCTACCTGTACAAATCACTTATGTAACCGGCAAAGGTGTAGTATACACCACTCCAGAGTCATACGTCACCAAAATACAGTGTTCCGGTTTGGTGCAGCACTCCGAGAGCGTAGCCCGAGCCGTAATGACATTTAGCTCTGTTAAGAAGGCTAATGGAGGGTTTGCCAAAATTCCGAGCTGCAGTGATAATAAGCTCTGTTAACTAATAGAGAACGAAGCCCGATCTGGGCGTAGCCTGAGTCGTAGTAATATTTAGCTCTCTTAAGTAGATTGATGGAAGGTGGTCGGTGTGAGAGAGCGAGAACTCTCTTTTATTAAAATCTTGCTTGCTAAAATCATGTTGTCACCATCATTACTGCCTGCGTTACCATATAACACTACTATAAGTTTATGTAGTAAGATTAGAATTGTTTTTGCGATGGTGGTGGAATCGGTATTAATGTATTGCTAAATACGAGAACCCAATTTCTCTGACATTTCCAAGTGTGCAGTCTTTTTGATCACAATTGAGATGGTTTTATTTTAATGAGACACCCTGTTTGTATTACACTTTTGAGAATTGCTCTTCTAGACCATTTTGAAAATTGTAACGAAAAAAAATAATTTGGGCCTAGAAGTGGTCAGCTCTAGCGAGGCCTTTTTAATGTTTATTATTTTTTCTTTTGCACGAGAAGGTCGGGAGCTTCTTGCGCACTTATCAGTGACATAACTATCACGGCACACAGTGGTTCAGAATCACAATCTAGCTTGACAAAACTCAATCTTCTTTCTGAAAGATAATATGGTTACACCAGGTCCTGACATGCATTCACCATCGTCTAGACTAGAAGAAACGGAGGGGGGGGATATTATCACTTGTTTTACATTGTGCACCTTTAAAACAAACCGGAATGTAAGGGTATTAGCACTCGCTGGTTGATTAGTGTTGTATTGTTCCTCAAAGAAATTTTTTACTCCAGTGGGCAATCTCATCATAGTTTGATGACATGCGTAATAGGAGGTAAGTAAATGCTATTACCATGCGTTTTTGTATGTAGATATATTCGAGCTACTTTATTAGGTTTTTGAATGCAAATTATCTTTGAAGGACTGTAAGTTTTATTTAGGAAAGGAGGCCCTACATTGAAAGCCCTGTTATTCAATATTATTACACAAGCTGAATCATCACCACCTTCCCTCACCCAAAAACGTTCAGTTCATTCATATAAAATTATATTTTCTGTTTCATTCTATTTTTTTATAGGTACTGAAGATGTTATTTGGCGGAAAGAGCTTTATTCACATTTAAAAGAAGGTGATAAGATGCCAGCAAAAACAGAAGCGGTGGAATTATTTAAAAAGTACACAAAACAGAGGCAAGAAAGAAAGTTCAGTTACGGCTAAGTTATGCAACTTTGTGACAATGCCATTTAGGAAGTTGAAGGAATACCGTCATACCTATCAAAGATGTGTGGAGAACAGTGTTGTTTGGCTGAACGAAGTTGTGATCATATCTAGTAAACGTGATAGAATTCTTTCGGCTTCCACTGAGGGGTGGTCATCATTAGAATTTAATAAAGGTTCAACAAGAACTAAACAAAAAAAAGAAAAAAAAATAGTTGGCGCGCATTCTCCTGATGAACTCGCAGCTGCCCTCGAAATCAGCCTTCGAAAGGCGGGTAGAAGGGATGCGGTCAGTACTGCATCTTCTCCCAAACACAAAATTAAAACAGAACATAAAGAAAAAAGACGTAAAGCTAAACAAATTTCCCCCAAAACAAGCACTTGCTCTCTTCATTCAGCTTAAACTAACAAACGATCAATATATTAAGAACAACTATTGAAACAAAAAATTATTTCCACTTGTTCTCTTCGTACCACGAATTTTTGGCTGCAAAAACGAAATGCAGATAGCATCACAACCAATGAAACGAATGCAGAAGTTAACTTACAAAACTTACTCGACGACACCAAGCAGCACTTGTTGGAGTTTCAAAAATAGTCATAAACGTATTTTTGGATAAACCCTCGATTAAAACATCTTCAGAAATTCGACTATAATTGGACTGCAAATAAGAGATAGATGAGAGTAGATCCCAAAGTAATTATAAGTAAGCAAACAGAAACATTGACAGCAATATTCTTGCAACGTCTTTAGTATCAATTCAGTTGTACCACAAAGAGGGTAACTGACAGATTTTCGTGTACCTCATACAGTTCACAAAAAAGACTAAAGAAGTATGTAATACCAGAAGAATATAGAGTTATCAAGTAACAAATAAGAAAACTTGTGCCCTTGGTTGTAAACTTTGGCGATAAATGCATAACAATTTCCTATAAGTGTTTTATTTGTAAAGTGGGCCCAAAAGATTTTAACAAGTTGGACGTTTTGGAAAAAAGTTTAGTGCCAATGATGATTGTTATGGTTTTGGATTATCATCACTACATGCTTCTATTAGATCTCTTAAAATGTTGCTCCATATATCATACAGACTTGATGTACAAGATTGGAAAATGAACCGTGACCATAAAGAAAAAATGTTTGAAGCATGCAATCCAAATTTAAAAGCGAAATGGATCTTTTGGTGGATATTGTTACGCCTGGTTTTAGGATAGCCAATGATGGCAATATTGCCAGACGGTTTTTCCAAAACCCTAAGCTTTCAAGTACAATTCCGGGAGTTGATAAAACTCTAATTAATATAAAATGCTTTAGACTCAGGGTTTCAAATCGACCCAGAAAAATTTCAAATATTTTGTAAAGATACAGACAGGTTGCACATTCAGTTATAGGTATCACTGGTACCGCATATCCTCAACCGTTCACAAAATATTGTGGCACGGAAGTGAAGTAGTAAAACATTTCATGATTCCCATAGGTCAGTTATCAGAAGACGCTCAGGAGTTTCGTCACAAAGACTTCCATTATCATCGGGAACATACTTCTCGAAAAATATCAAGAGGATTTGTTGAACATTCTCCTGGCTTCTTCTGGCCCATTGATCTCTAGTATTAGACTGTTGCCAATTAAAAAAAGTAAAATCACAATCTTCAGATAACGATGACAATGGTTCTGAAGAAGAAGAATAATCGTATACCTATACAGGGTGTCCCTAAAAGGTCCGCACAGCGCCCTATCACGTATTCCTCAGGCCAAGATAGGACAACTTAACCAAACTTACCTCTATCCAAAAGTGCTCCGTTATGATGCTACCGAACGTCAGAAATCTTGAACGACTAGAGAAATTTAAGATTTTACAAAGATCAAAAGCTTGAAAGAACCTAATAGTCTACAAAAATGTGAATTTTTGTTTATTTCCAGAAACCTGAACCCTTCTTGGTCAAAGGCCTGACAAGAATCCAGTGCTCTGCAAAACCGCAAATAAACTCAGAAACATAAACGAATTTAGAAGTATGCGAAAATC
Organism: Ignelater luminosus; assembly: GCA_011009095.1. Lineage (NCBI taxonomy): Eukaryota > Metazoa > Arthropoda > Insecta > Coleoptera > Elateridae > Ignelater > Ignelater luminosus. The sequence continues at coordinate 67,059 of VTPC01002861.1, read as the reverse complement.
TTGTAAAGATATGATGCCGTCAAAGATCGGGATATCTACAGAAATGTCGGAATAGTTTCACTTGTTTCCTACTAAATTGCTCTATGAACTACCATATGGTTTCTGTGGCATCAATTAACCGAAATTATAAATTACTTTTTTGAAGAAGGTCTATTAAAACTTAAGGCCTGCCCAAATCAAAATAGCAGTAACCATTATGCCAACAACGTAGTCGTCATCATTAGTAGATTCTGCTATTATAAAATGCGACTTCACTTCCGCCACACTTCATAACTACCATTCTTACCATTTTCTACAACGAATCATTTCGATATTACATCACAATGCAAATAGAAAATTTTGTCAATCTTCTATTCACCAAGCATTATTTACTAGAACATCTGATCAATATAGAGGAACTGATGACGTCATCAATAATATATATATAATGTTATGTTTGTTATTACGACAAAATCTTTTCCAATAATGTGCACAAGCATTTGTCATTTGCAGAGAAACCAATAATATCATCAATACAACAGGATATTTATTTTAGGGTAAGATTGATGACGTCACAAACTTAAATACTTACGCTGTAGCTACACGGAGAGCGAGTGTTTACAAAACAAATTGATGGTTTTACCAGCTAAACACAGCTATTAGCTTAGTGATAGTACACAAATAATGTATCCTCTTCTTGGGAAAACGGGAAATTTAATTATACAGGGTGTTTATCGACATCTTAAATGCTTCTTAACTCGGCTGCTCTCAAAGATACGAGAAAATTTAAAAAATCGTTTTCACCGATTTTAATTGAGCTTTTTGGAAAGAAAATGTTGAAAACCGCTTAAAATTTAGGTCCGCAAGAGAATTATGACATTAATCTTTACAAAAACAAAACTCAGAATCACATTGATGCTGAGGATATTTTAGTTATAAAGAATTTTTCCAATCATCCATAACAGAAAAAATATAGCTTCATCATTTAAAGGAAATTAATCCGGAAATACTTTTTTTTACAATCGTGCTGTTACGTATCGTTTTCTACTGTTTATTATACTAGTTGACTTTTGAACTGCACTGTATACAGCACCAGTAGTATGTAAATTCGGTAACCGCACAGAAAAATAATTACTTCTAGCAAATAAATATGTTAGTAACTGCAAATTTATGCAAATCTAAAGAAACTTTGAGCACAGCAAAATGTATTACGTATACCTTCGTTCAACGCCATAGTAAATTAGGTAGATATTTTACATAGTAGTTATCTGATAAAACAGGGGTAAACGGATCAAAAGTTTTAGAATGATATAATGGAGTTTAGAGATGGGTTTTCATTAGAAGTTGTTAACAAATTCTTGACTGAGTCCATGTATATGCAAACTACAGGTGGTCCGTAGAGTAGAACGAGTAAAGTTGAAGTACACTCAAATTCCGCAGTTAAGAGGAGAGACAGTCATAATGGGCCATTACCGGCGACGAAATGAGTTTACATATGTTGGTGTTCCGTGTCTGCAGCAGACCAACACGATCCGCGTCACCCTCCAAGTCGGGGGTGGAATTTACTGCGCTGGTCCGCTGTCTGCGTTGTGACACTCGACTGTGGTAACTTTGAGCTCCGATATTTAATCACCCCTCTTTCGGATTCCAGATACTTGAACTTGTAATTGTAATGTCACTCATTCTAAACCGAGAAATGTTTAGTAGTGAAATTCTGCGATCCCGCTTAATAGGATTAAGAACGTTAAAATTCCGGACGCTAACTGGAAACCCATTTAAAAAGTTGAGTCGTCTCCAGCGTTCCGCGTTGCAATATGCTACCACCGAATTTTTACGTGACTTTCCTTCGTCCAATTTGGCCTTCTTTTATAAATCATTAAAAATATACGCCGCATTAAAATGCCATTTAATTTTATTAGTTTCCGCAAAATGTATGTAAATTAGTGGAACTCGAAATTCCATTACCGAGTTCGGAAAGTCAGTGAAGTTCGAATGAAAAATTGGGAAATATACAAAAATAATGTGGGCACTTTGATGGGGTGGCCCGGCATTAACAAGACCGTGCGCACGAGATGTGAAATAATGTCGTGAAAAGGGAACGCGTTAACGGCGTCCCGGAATGGAACTTCATCGCGTCCGGTTTCTTTTAGCGGTAAGATTAGCGATCTAGGGGAGCAAGCAGGTGACATCGTCAAAACGAGAGAGGTCTGCAATGCGTGCAGATTTTAGACGTCGTTATTCCGTAGTTCGCTACTTTAATGTATTCTGATGAGTTTAATGTTATTACTCTCCATCGCAGTCACATCCGGGCGCTTATTGTCGCGCACCATCGCCATCTGCGACGAACCAGTTCCAAAAATAGGGTGCGATGACATCCGTCCCTGGAAACTACACCTATCTATACCAAAAGTTTCTAACGACTGTTTGAAGGAAGACGTCCGGAGAGAACGAACACCATCTGCAGCCAGCCATTTCGGGAACCTTCATTTGTTACGACTATTAGACCCCATTTTCAGCATGTGTGTCTATATAATATACCATGTATCGGAAGTATCGCTCCTCTTTACCCCCAAAATCGCTATTTTAGCATCAAATTCGATTAGCTACCATCAAATAGCAATCGCGCGTCTCGGTCGCGGTTCTACCCCATCAATTATGCACGAGTGTGTTTCAGCGGGCCGTTGTTTGTTCGCCGGCTGCAACCAAGAACTCTAAATCATTTGTCGCGTTAATAAGCCAGAAATTGTGATTTATTTTTCAGGAGGCTCTGTTCTTTACATACAGAGAGATTGTTTATGGTATACTCCCGTATCCGGCTAGACATTAAATAAACATGATCGTGTTAGGGGCGAGAGATAGAAACGTTCCCCCCCTCACCTATCGCGTCTTGCTAAAACACGACCTCATTACCAGAAGGAAGTTTACTAATATTATGCCAAAATTAACTGAAACACCAAAAGTCTTCAATATAAACACGTCCTCTCTTCATTATTCCATTTAAATTTCCGAGAGCGTAATTAAAACGAAGGTTCAGATTATCCACAAACAGAATGCGCCGAAACCCAAAACCGCCAAGAGTACAAAATCGTATAATTTCAATAAATTCGCAAGTGTAAAGCCCGCTTTGATTTCCGATTTGCATGGCGTTAAATCTGGATTTATTCCTATTCGTATCCATATCGCATAAACGAGGGGAGGACATAATCCCATCCTGTTTACAATAGGAAACCTTACACTTCACATGTCGCTCTCAGATTCTTCACTCCTGTGTTGTCGATCAACACGACGAACGTTTTTCTTTCCTTGCTTACCTTGTTTTTACGCCAGCAGCGACTGCTATAAACTCGTACTGCGACGAATGACCGGCCACGTGTAGTTCAAGTTGTGACATGGTTTCTGTTGCGTTTGTCAGGTACGAGGAGTGATATATGAAGCATGATTAAATGATTGAAAACACATCTATAACAATTTTCCGTTATTGATGTCGCAAACCTGTGTGTAAACACAGCCAGTATACACAATCATGTGATTTAGTGTTCCTTCAAGCATTTCAATCTAGCGGAATGTTTTATAAAAGCCCATTTTTTTCAGATATGAGGACTCGCTGTTTGACTGAAAATAAATTTTTTGTCAAAGGAACATATTTTACGTGTCCGCGCGAGACATAAATTCTGCGACAAAAGAGCTGTAGTGGTTTAAACTCGAACTGAAAACCCTCACCGTTTACATTAACCTTGCTCTTGACGCGTGACGAAAAAATCGATGATCGCTTCGGATTTTACCCATAGAGCAATTAGCAAATAGTCATTTCCATTCGACGACATCGCAAAAATGAAACACCTCGTAACTGCCACTAGCTGCGACATAAACACGAAACCGTCGTCGAAGTTGCAGCTCCGCGCGCGCGAGGCTTTGGAAATTCTCTTGCAATCTATTGAGTGTGAAGATAAATCAGCCAAAAGAGAAACCCATAAACTAGACATAAAATCTTCGGAAGCTCATTCCCATCTCGCAACCAATAGAGTCGTTCCAATTTGACCTATATGCAGATGCACAAATTTGTTTTCCTAGGCAGAATTTGTGGCGCTACTTTTACGACGAATTGAAAATAATAAAAGAAATTGTTTTTCAGATTTCTGAATAAATTTTACACGATACAATACATAAATTGTGAACGCAAGGAGAAGTTATAACTTATAACTTATTCTTGAAGCTTCTTTTCCGTTTTCCTTTTTTTTTTAAAGCAAACGCTAATTATTCCCAGCAGTAAAGTAAAATATTTTATAGTAGTACTGTTGCGAAGGAAAGAAAAATAAATATCTTACTTCTAAGGAAAACTTGTTGTAAATCGGAAATTAAATTTTGATTAGCACTATTCTGAATTGACGACTGTAAAATTACAAGTCAGAAATGTAACCTAACATCGTTTTATTTTTCTCTTTTTCATGCCGAGTTGCTCGTTTCAATTTAGCGTTGCATCGTGGTAAAACTGCCACTTATAGTTTGTAAATTCATCAATAAGGATAGCATTTTGATACCCTTCGTCTTCATAAACTCAGTTTTTAATTTATCAATAAAACTGTGATCGCTAAATAGCTAAATAGATTCTGAGTGTAACTTAATAATGAACTACTATCAGTGTTATGTTGCTGCCAGGTAGTAGTGGTTAGGATGAAGTTTTAAAATTGGAGAAATCGACCGATTGAATGAGTTTTCAAGTCAAATCTTCCAAATATTTAATTTAAAAATCAGTTCAAACATTTACACTTGATACAGTAACGCGACAAGAAGAAAGTAGAACTATCCATCGTCTGTAGCCTGTAGACCCTCCAGTCGAGTCGAAATGATTCCCTGCATTTGAGTTGGAAGCTGGTTTTACATTTGAGGCGAATTTTAAATTAGGAATACTCTGAATCATGTACTTCTTGAAACGGCAGTTAAGATCAATCGATTAGATGGTTTCAGCAAGTACTTCAAGGGTCCAGGTACATGAAATCTGTTGCGACACAATAATATTGGCCTTCATACTTTTTCACTAGAATTTAGCAAAATGATTGGATTTCACCAAAACGTTTTTGTCACTGTCGATCTGATAAAGACTACTTTTCTCAATTCAAAAGAGCAAAAGTGATGGTTTCATTAAAAAGTAATTACTGCTAGCCATTTCCTTGAAAATTCTTTTAAAAAATAATTGCACTCTCTATTCCTGTAGGTCCTCACCGAAAATGTACATGAAACTCTACTTTCTTCGCTCTATAAAAAAAAGGTTTCTACAGAAAAATTTCGTTCACCATACTTTCATTAGGAAAAAGTCTACAGAATGAAATATAGCAGTCTTTTCTAAAAAAAGAAACAATTAAAAAATGTTGCTATAATTCTTACTATTCATCAAATTCAGTACGTATATGGTCACGATGTTGAAGGCTGATACGAGGGGCGGTTGATAATTAGTCGGCCTAGGTAAGAAAACACAACATTCTTTCGGTAAATCACATTTTATTTCTCAACATAATCTCCTTTAAGCTCTATACATTTCGCATACTCGCAATTTTTCGATGCCATTCGAAAAATATGATCTCCGAAAGCCCTCAAAATAGGCCTCTGTTTTAGCGATGACTTCCTTATTCAACCGCCGAACCATTTCTTCAAGTTTGGGAATAAATAATAGTCAGAGAGAGCCAAATCAGGAGAGGATGGCGGAATTCAATTCAAATGCGATCGCTTTCCTTCAAATTCGCGTCGATTTGGTCCAACAGCTCTGCACAATATACTCCCGCGATCGTTTTGCCCTTTTCAAGGTAATCGATGTGAATTATACCGTTCGCATCCCAAAAACTTGTGGCCATGATCTTGTTTTCCGACAAACACACCTTGGTTTGCTTCGGCTTCGACTCACCAGGAGGTGTCCACTGTTTTGCCTGCTCCTTGGTCTTTGGTGTATTATAATGAATCCTCGTTTCGTCCACGGTTACAAAACGGCGTAAAAAGTCCTTCTTATCCCGATTGAGCATGGCTAAACACTACTTCGAAATGGTCAGACGATCGCGTTTGTTCTTGGCAGAGAGCAGATGGGGCACCCATTTGACAGAGAGCTTCCGCATTGCCAAATATTCATGCTATCTCGAGCTTAGGCACTCGTCGTTTATCATTCCATGGATTTTATCGGTCATTTTTGGCGTGTCCACCTCATTTGTACGGCTTGGACGCTCATTATCAAAAAGGCTCGTACAACAAATTCAGCTGATAGCGAAGGCGCAGAGTCATAAACATCGGTCAATTCAGAGTTGATCTTTTTCAGAAAGAAGTATCGAATCACTGCACGATATTCGATTTTATTCATTTTATAAAAATGCAGACGTAGTTCGCTTTCAATGACTGTCAGACACAAACTAATTGACGCAGCGGGTTAACAATTGCCAAGCAGTCGCGTCAAGGTTGGTATTTACGAATAACAACATTGTTGTGATACTGGTGGCGCCATTGCTTGCGTAGCCCGGCTAATTATCAACCTAGCCGCGTATCTGTAAGATAGCAGCATCGATTGATAAGATACTTTCCCCAAACAAAATAAAAAATCTCAATTTTAAATGTAAGGATCACAAAGCCCAACGACGAAAGGATTTTACTTCCTGTGAATTACAGTTTTAATTTTATCCATTGCAATAATCCCCTAGTTAAACTTAATTAAAAATTGTAAAAGTGGACCTAAATTAAATTTTTATTAGAAACTGTACAACCCTATCGCTTCCGCCTATAGGACTTTTCAGGCATTTTATTTATTATTTCTATTAATAATAAAATCAATATACCCTTTTTGTTGGTTTTAAATTCGGACTGCCCCAATAACTTGGTTGCTCTTGAAGAGCAGCCCCTTGTACTACCGCTTACACCGGCCCTGTACAATTGAATAATGTTCAAAAGTTCGGTTTAGATTCCTATAAAATTGTTTTGGCATTCTGAAAGAAGGCACCCGATAACTTTATTTCTATAAATTTAATTGGAAATTAACACGAATCAACGTTAGTTATGAATTTGTAAGTTGGGTTGCCTATCTAGTCTTATGTAAACCATCCTGTATTGCTATAGATGGTATTCTATTTTAAAAAAATAGAATTTATGAAACGTACTGTGTAATCGAGAAAAATGCCAAAACGTAAAAAACTTTCCTGAGCAACATTATCTTCATTCTCCTTCCACAGGTTGTCAAGACACCCTGTATAACAATAATACGCGATTTCGATCTGGAGATCTCCAAACAAAACTTCAAACGCATTAAAAAACATAAGAATGATAAACCCAATTGATGATTGATTGATGTCCAAATAAAACAAAAAAATACAATTAATTAAAGCTCACAATTTAACAATAGGCTTGAAACAGGATGAAAATCACACCGTTGTAGTTTCTCTATCACAGTTACAATTTCAACAGATGTAATTCCATCGTCCTGGATATAATTTCTAGTCTAGCTAAGCGCCTTAATCCGGGCCTGATTAATTTACAAAAGGCGACGCTGTATTTAATTGTATCCTGACGTTCAATTCCGAACATCCCAAATACCTACTTAGCAGTGTAACCGATGCCAGAACTTACACGCTTTTGCTCACGGCCAATTAGCAAATAACACAAATTAGTAAACTGGATTCAAGCCAGACCCAAAACCTTTTAATGAAAACCAATGTCCTACACCAAACGTAAATCAACCCCACGTCGAAGGCTTGTTTCGCTATTTTAGGGAAGCGCACGCTAGCTGCATTTACACACACAACACTCATTCTTGTACGAATAAATAGTTTAGACGCCGTCTAATTTTAAATTCAAGGTTAAAGCGAATAATTTTAGCTTCCAAGAGACCGTGCGTGTTAAACTTGCACTCTCCACTGCTGGACGAATGGAAGTATTTTAACGAGAAACTGCTCTCGGGCAACTGCAATTATTTTAACCAACATTGTTAAAATTTGGGTAGCGTAAAGAATACGCCATACCCTGATAACTCGATTTTTTTTAATGAAGTAAACAAAGCCGGATTTGTTGAACAAACAAATCCTTCCTATCCGCATGATCGTGATGTGTTTAAAAATACCCGACCATATCGAACAGAATCCCTTTTTTAATTCAATCACAATCTGACTCGAACTCACAAAATCTTTGTGCTTTATCCCCAAGAATTAAATTTCTGAAACCTTTGATAAAGTGTCCTCGATATCAACCTCAGTTCCAAAATTTAAAATAACTTTCGCAGCTGGGTTTTGTTTCAATTTCATCCTACTTCCGAATCGTTCATAAGTAAACAAAATCGAAGACGCTAAGCCGAATTCGATTACCAACTAGAGATGGATAGATTTTTTTCTCGAGAGGCAGCCCGTGCCTTTAGGATAAAATGGGAAGAACGTGCCGTACTCGTCTGTACGAAAGCATCGACAGAAGAATATTCAAACATTTCATGTACCATCTACGTAGCACTCAACTAGGAAACTCTGATAACATGTGACACCATTTTATGGTGGATGAGAGGGTTTTTTTTGAAAAAAACACGTCTGAGTTCATACAACACGTCCTATATAAATACGTGTCAGAATTTCGGTCCTATTTCATAATAACAGGATGTAACAGGAACACAGGCGTCCGTTTGTACGTGCAGTGTTAAACAATGAAGCACGTCTGCGTTTGTCACATCCAACATGATGGATATGTCGTATAATTGGGAACCGATGACATCGAGCGAAGCGCGACATATCCCTCGTATCCGTGACATATTTGGCATTATTTCGTTGACACTCAAGTCCGCAAGTTTTATTGATCAGTTGTCTAGAAAAGCTTCGTAATTGTTCCAAGATTGTAACCTCGTTTAACCTGTGTGCCTAACACAACTGCGCTGTTCTCGGTAAACAGATATAAAATCGATAACTTAATGTGGTTTAGATTGCTTGGGCAAAATATTTTTTTTCATTACTTCCAAATTGAATATGGTAAATATAAAAAAGATTATGTGTACTACTTCCTGAGGAACAAACAAAAAATGAAATAATGGAACAATAACACGATATCGAAAACATCTCGAAACTTTTTAGATTTCACCAGTCGTCATCAAATTGATTCTAGAGTTATCGAGAAATGGTTGAATCAATCAGATGGACTAGTAGTGAACGTGCAGCCTAAACTAGTACTTAATGATTCTTGAAGGAAAAAAGTGATCAATCAAAAACAATGGCTTTAATGCGTACATGGCTTTTAATTTCTTTTTTTCCTCATTTTGCAGCGTTATGGCTGTTACACACCAACCGCTTCTGGGCAATATAAAAATTTGCATAGTAAATACAGCATTAGCCATCTGCTTGCTATACTACAAACAATATAATTCTCCAAAAGCCAACATCACTGTACACCAAGATAATTTAAAGTCAATTAATGTACCATCCATTTATCAGATTTTGATAGAGCACGATTTGAAAAAATACGAGCCGTAAATTTCCCGAGTTACGCGTCCGCTGAAAAAGACTAATACATATATATAAAGTAAAAGACGAACTTTTCTTATTTTATAACCTACCCTAAACTAATTATAAGGAATGTGTGGGAAGTACGAAAAGCGGAAAGCGGGAACAGAAGATTGAGGAAAGTAGATTAGCAGCCCAGATAATCAGAAGCTGGCTGTGTAAATACGGGCGACACGTCTCCAGCTAACGCTGAAAACGCGGTAACGCCGTAGCTCTGGTCTAACGAACCGCAGGTTCCACCGCAGAGCAGACAATAAAAATGATAAAATCACCTGCTACAAGTTACTGCCTCTTTTGTTACGTGCCCCGTTGCTCTACACCGGATTAGTTGGTGCGTTTGTTTGGGTCTTTAATCCGCTTGTTGGAACGGATTAATGGTCCTGGGCGACAAAAATTGCACAAAAACAAAGAAAGACGTCTATGACTTAAAAACCTTTTCATTGTCGCAACGTTGATAATCCGAAACCTTACTAATGTAACCGGGAAAAAACCTTTTCTAGACCTCCAGCAGGATTTTGTTATAATTTAACAGGATCGCTCAGCAAACTTAAAATAGCTCGAAAAAGCAAACACCGATTAAAAATGTATAACGATGAAAAGTGCTTTTCGTCTGCAAACAAACAACAGAAATACCTGCAAGCAAAATTTTTCTGTTTCTGAATTAAAAAAAAGTGTATTCAAACCATATTGATTCGGTAAAGGTTACTAACCGGTAAAGTCTGTTTGAAGGCGTTTGGAAATATTCTTTTTCGGAATTTGATCATTCCCATAAAGAAATATGAAGCATAAATATTATTTTATTTTGAAAATAAATATAAAATAGGCTTTATATCGTACAGATAACAATGCAATAACACTATCAACCAAACTGGCTATTATTACTTGAAATTTCATTGCTCGTGCTACTTTAGAGACTCAGTTAACCTGAGAGAAGTGTACTAAGCGCTTTATGGCTTCAGGTTTGTTATTTTTCTGGGTATTATAGACCAATAAATTAAATTGCTTTGTATCTGTCTTTTTTTATTAAAAAATCTCGAGTAACCCTACTTGCTTGTACGGTATTGTCGGTACAGTTTTTCTGTTAAATAAAAAAAAGGTCTTCCGTTTCCATCAGTATAATTTTACAAGATTATAAAAGAACATCAAGTTTACTTTTTTACTGTTAAGTGGTGGACTTGTTCAAACTAAATACTCGAAAGAGTTTTAAAAATACTGATTGTCACGTGTCATTATTCAATATAGAATTGATTAGTCACTAGACATCTCCTGACAACCTGTAGCATATTCCAGGAATTAACAGTAGCTGTAAAAATATCAAAAATATAATTAAGGAATGTCCCCAAAAAGCCAACTTGACAAAAATATTATTCCAGCAGTTCCGAAATTTGGAAATGAGCTAGGACTAATGAATTTGTCATTATTCCAATAACGGAAGTAGTGACAAACCTCTTGCTCAAAACGTAACATCAAGGTCCAAAAATCTGCTTGTAGCTCATCTTAAAATGCCTGGAGAAGACTTTTTTTGATGTAGCTTGCACAAAAGTAGCTGCAAGCACAGCCAAAAAAATCCTGAATGTATGCTTAGCTAATACATTTATGATTTCCAAGCTCGCAGAAAAAACCTGCAAAGAATGTAATCAGGTACGGGCGAAAATTGATACAGAAACTAAAAGCGACAAAGTAGAATTTTTCTAAAAACAAAGCCAAAGCCCAAAAGGATGCTGTTATACTGCATATGAACACGAACAAGCAGAGAGAAGGGAGTATAATAATGATAGATGTTTCAATCAAAGACTCTCGCATGGAATGGGAAGGTATCTCAGAAAGGACAATCTGGGAAAAATTCAAAAGGAAATTTCAGAATCTAATGATCATAATTAAAAGTAGAAATGACACTAGCAAATACGGACAACAGAATATTAGTAGACAGAACCTATCGGAACGATTTAAAATAAAAAGACGATTAAGACAGTAAGACCCACTGTCGTCTGATTTGTTTAACTTCGTATTAGAAGCAGTAATGAAGGGAAGCAAAATACAAACAGCCGCAATAATCTATCATTGTAAACAACAATGCTGACGACGTAGTGATATTAACAAGATCAAAGAAAGAACTAGAAATAGCATTTAAGAACTTTAAAGCAGAAGCAAAAAAAATATGGACTCACAATAAATGAAACTAAAACAAAATATATCGAAATGCACAGACAAGTGACAACGGACAACAAATACATAAAATTAAAAGCAAATGAGAAAGAATATAATTTTGAACACGTAAACCAATTTGAATACTTGGGAGTAACAATAACAAACAAAGGGCAAGAAGATAAAGAAATAGATAAGCGACTATCAAAAGGTAGTAAAGCCGCAGGGGCACTAAATCAATTCTTAAAAGCAAGAAACATATCGACAGCAGCCAAGATTCGGGCGTATGACACGATCATAAAACCGGTAGTCCTATATGCATGCCAAACTTGGACAATGAGAAAACAAGATGAAATGAAAATAGAAATTTGGGAGGGAAAAATCTTACGAAAAATTTATGGAGGTATAAAAACAACAGATGGAAGATAATGGATATGTACACAAAGCCAAACATAATACAAAGAATCTGGGCACAAAGTGTTAGGTGGTTAGGACACATTGTTCGAATGCCCGAAAGAAGATGAGTTAAAAAGGTGTTATAGGGAGGGAAAGGAGGGAAGAAGAGAAGAGGGCGCCCAAGAAAGAAATGGCTAGAAGTAGTGAAGAAAGATATGAAGGAGATAGGTGTAGAAGACTGGCGAGAAAGAGTAAAAGATCGTAAGAAGTGGAAACAAGTAGTCAAGAGCATAGAAGCCAAGGGCCTGGATGGCCTGTAGTGCTGGAATATATATATATATATAATGATCATAAACAAAAGAGGAAAGTAAAAATCAGTTCTACAAATACAATCAGTATGGCAGAAAATCCAAAAGACATAAAAGTTTTTATTGGGCGATCTGAATGTAAAAGTAGGAGACGATGACGAATAAAGGGAAACCGTAATGGGGAAACATTGAACAAGCAAACGAAAATAGCGAAGGCTAATAGATTTCTGTGCAATAAATGGGCTTGTAATAGGAAGCACATTATTCAAGCATAAAAAATCCACAAAGAGACATAGGTATCACCTGGAGGTAAATACACAAATCAAAGAGCCCACATAATAATAAAGTAATGGGACCGATTTTTTATAATTTTCATATTCAGTTGAAATTACAATTCCACGCTGTCTCCTTTAAAGTAATTGCCTTGGGAAACCACACAGTGATGGAGACGATTTTTCCACTCTTCATAGCAGTGTTGCAACTCAGATACTGAAATTGCCTTCAGCTGGTCGATTATGGCAGTTTTAATGTCTTCTAGTATCCCAAAATGATGTCCTTTGAGGTGATTTTTCAATCTTGGAAAGAGAAAAAAAATCACAAGGACTCAAATCGGGGGAATAAGGAAGCTGAGGAACCACAGGAATGTCTTTACCTGCCAAAACCTTATTAATTGAAAATGCAGTGTAACAAGGCGCAAGCGACGATCAGAACGCACAAGATTCTGGATTCTGGCAACATTTTCGTTAGTTTCCGCAGTTGAAGGCCTTCCGCTGCTAAGTTAATCTTCAATCTGTTCTCTTCCTTCTGAAAATGCCTGGACCCTTGACGAAGCATTGTCTCCATAAGCCTGCCGAAGCCTTGCGAAGCACTACGACCAAGTCTGATGGCACAACGTTGCTCAAAATTAATATCACTCACTTTCAGAACGCAATAGAAAAAAAACAGTTTAAAGAAAATTCCGACGGACAACCAAATGACTCTACAGAGTTCAAACTCATCATATGTTGACCCACCTTCCCTCTAAAGTGATAGTTCCCAGTGTTGCCACATCAAACGTCATTAGTGTATTTACACACTACAGGGAAAAACTTACTGAAAGACGTCAGAGCTATGAGAAAGGCAGGCGCAGAAACAGATTACTATCTTGTAAGAAAAAATGTTCAAGTAAGCCTACACAAGTTCAACGTGGCCAAAATACAAAACACAGAAATCAAAGAAAAATTCGTACAAGAATTGGAAAGAAAAAAATAGACCAGCTCTGTCACCTGCGGAGTATGATAGACAGAAATGAAGCAACAAGAAAGGATATTCCAAGAAGAATAATGCAAGCACGGAGAAGTTTTAATATGCTGAGAAAGGTTTGCATAATCGAAAAACATTTCGAAAAGAAGAAAGCTACGATTACTCCAAACAAATGTTACTAAAAGCGTTTATATGGTGCAGAAACGTGGACTGGAAACGCAGAAAACATGGAAAGATCACAAACGTCAATAAAAGTCTTAAATGCACACTTCGAATTTTCTGGCCAGCTTCAATCGAAGACTCTGGAAAATTGCAAAAGAAAACAGTGGAAATCACTACAAAAAAATAAAATGGAAACGAATAGGCGCATTCTCAGAAAAGAACTGAAAGGCAAAGAGACAAGAACTATGGAAACTAGCCTTCACAGGGAAAAAACAAATTGCACAGAAGAGGAAGCATTGAAAAAACTTAGTAAGAATGATCACGTAAACAGACTCGCTCATCCCCATCTAACTGCTCATGAAACGCTACAAAGCTCCGCCTGGGAACTACAGGTCGAAAAAGATGACATCATTGGACAAACACATTTAAATAAAGAATAACTACCAGGACTACAAACGCGCCTATTAAAATTGAAATCGTTGATTTCCTCTTCTCTTATAAATTACTGGAAAGCGAGATCTATTAGAATATCATCACTGTTATCAAAAAACCCTGGAAACTACTTATTAAGCGAAACAATAAGGGAAAAAAACAAAAAAAAAGCAGTTGCAGAAAAATAAAACACAGCAAGACTAGACCACAATTAATCAACTGCTGGAGAGAGCTCGAAGTTGCTTGGTCAGGAAGACTTGACTGAATCGAAATGGGCTGCTTTCAGTTTAATGACTTGTGGCTTGTTATGTCAATCAAAATCCTAGAAGTGTGCAAATCAAGTCCAAAATTAGCAGTAAGTAAATGTGACAATTACTGTATAATTGCAAAATTCTTCTAATGTTGTCTTTACTAAACGGCGCGCGTACGATTTAATTCATTTGCACAATTAATAATAACGCGACTATCTTAACAAATTTATCAGTTATTTTTAAACTCTACCAATTAGACAGATGCGTGGTGAATCTTTAAATAAGCTTTTAAATCGGCATAGAGATAGTAATAAGAAACAATTTAAAAAGTAATATGAATGCTCCATACATAAAACAACAATAAAAGCTACGTGCAACAAATTAAAATTAAAATAATAAACAATTGGGCATGGTTTCCGGTGTAGTGTGTGTTAGCACCGCAGAAATGCAGTTCTTTGTATAGTTAGGGTATGCAGTAGTCGAGTAAATCATCAGCATTGCACACGCATTGGGGAAGAAACATGCAACCAACGTTGTCTGCGGGTCCGGGAGATGTGCTCGGAATCCACGATGGCAACGGGCCAACTAGGGTCATCATCCTCCTTCCTCCGGCGGCCCAGGAAATTATTATTGAGAAACTCTCTCCTCTACGTTTGTCGTGAAAAATACGAAACGGTGTATATAATATGCAGATTATTCTGCCTGCCGCAGCTTGTTTATTACCAACCAACACTTCACCAAGCGTTTTTAAATTCCACGCCACTTTACGTTATTTTTTTTCTTCCACCTCTTCCTTTCACGCAATTGATGGGCGATTCAAATATAGAACCTTCTTCAACTTAATTACCTCGCGTTTTTAATAAAAAAAAGTGGAAAACGGGAGAGAGACCGAGATAGGAAGAGATAAAATATTAATGAATCAAATGACTTTTCACACAGAAGAAAAATTTTAAATCCCAGGCCACAATCGTTGAAAAGAGCTAAACGACAAAGGGCGAAATAAATATGAATGAAAAGACACTCAAAATAAATGTTCACATTTTCTTTACGAGGGCTTTTTCAACTCCAATTCTGAAAACTACAGTGGGCTCTGTAATCCGCGCGCTCAATCCGATACTCCGTATCAAGTTTTCTCGTAAAGAACGGAAAAAACGGAAATGAACTGGTCGATTGCGGCTGAGTTATATAACGAGAGATGCCAATAGCGGGCAGGTCACGTGACTAAGCCGAGTTGATTGCCGGTTCCAGAGGAAAGTCTATTGGAGGTCGCGTTTTCGATTGTGGCCATTCGGGCTTCGATACATCCATAAATCAACATTGAAGGGATTCAGTGACCCTATTCGTTCTCCAAGATAAACGAAAATTTTTAAATTTTCCGGACACGTGTGATCCGAAACCGAAACGGACGCTTTCATGCCGGCCATTAAACACATCGCGCCATTGTTTACACCGCGCACTCTATTAATACTCGCGACAGATAAATTTCGTTAGTTCTTCCCTTTCAATATGTGAAAGATAAAAATGTGTTAAAAAGATTTAAATGTGTTGATTTATGTAAAAAATCGGCAACTGAGGTATCAAATAGTATTCGCGATTAGATAAAAGGAATAAATTGCGAAAGTTAGAGAATACGAGATGAGGCTAACAGGCATCGTATGTGAAAAGAAGTATCTGAATGGGTATCAAAAAGTTTTCAGCAGGGGGTTGAAAGCTAATGAAACATCTCAACGAACAGGTTCTGTATAAACATAAAAGCGAAAACAAAAAGAAACGTGTTCTGGCAAACTTATACGAAGCGTCGGAAATTTTTTCAAGTGTATTTTTTCCAAAGCTATCAGTTGGGAATGGGATAAAGATACCTTAGTTCGATAAAATACAGCTATTACAGCAGAAACAAGATTGTGCGGGATCCTCTCGCTACAACGTTACAAGTTTATGGCTTTTAGCGGTGCTAAATTGATGCGAATAACTCCCAGTCGTGAAAATAATGAAAACCGTTGCTATCTTTCATATTCTTCCGCATCATGTACTTGTTTATTATTCTGTCATATGTTCGTGGTGCACAGCAGGAAATTTATGTGCGCTTTAGTTAGGAAAATTTTATAAGCTATTGCTTTTATCGTCTTGCGGTTACTCTCTTTACTTACTTACAATATGGTGTCTATTTCACCTTAGAATAAACAAGCTTATATCCGCTCGGCTACATTTTCTTCTGGATTGCATTTCATTCCGTAAGACATAAACAAAGTTAACATTCTTGAAATATTCGTAATACCTACCTACATTAAATTAAAAATGCTCCTTTCAAAGCAGGAAGAAAACAATATTTGAATTCAATGGCTAAACTCAAGACATTAAAAAAACATGTAGAAAAGGTATCAAGATACAGTCGAAGACCCTCGATATAACAGAGCCGTCAACTAGACTGAATTTAGCTTCACCCCAACCTAAGTTCCCCTAACTAGAATCGAAACGGTTTTTGATTGTAATTTACAACTCGTGGTGTCCAGTTTTGACTAATTGACACTCATTTGAAAGAACCATCCTGAGCTATAAGCTCACTGTTGGAATCGCGCATGGAAATTCTTAAAATAATCTTACAATCTTTCCATTCTACTGCTCTTTATTTATTTCGATATACAGAGTAATTCATTAGTGACAAAGCGCCTAGTAGAATTTAGGATGCAACCCATTAGACACAGTTCACTTCAACGTTTTCATTTTAGAAACATCATGAAACAGAAATATGGTGTTTTCTCTTTTGTATTTTGACATAACATCATTTCGAGATTAGTACCTTTCAATCAACTGAGTTTTAAGCTTGATTTTAACACCATGATTAATGTTTGACATTTTATAGCGGATTTTTTTTCTCTTCTAACTTGCTATAAACGATATCGGAGAAAATCTTCCAGCATGTGACATAAGCAAAAATAGACAACAATCTATAGACGTTTTGGAATATTATAAGGGAGAACTCGACAAATCAGTGACCTTCGGCGAGCCACATCCACGTCAAAGACGCTTAATTCGATTTTTACGTAAAGACCACCACTGAGATTATCAACATAACTGAAAAATTATCCTTCTAAAGATCAGTAAAAATGAATGAATGTACTTATTTCGGTATTTTGCTATACTTAGCATATTATTACGTTTGAACCTAAAATTTAAATCAGAGCCAGCGCAAGAACATCCAAACGAAGCAACTTGCCAATATAGAATAAAAGGAAACTGACATTAAACGCACCATACACAATCCTGTCTATCACGCAAAGACGTCTTCAGGTATTCTACCATAGACAAGCACCGTATACGCTAGTATCATCCTGATCTAAAGAATCTATGTCTCGAATGACATGTTGAAATTACTAATTGGTTGTTTAGAGTCTACGAGTGTTTGAGAGTAGATTTCCAGTGTTTTGCCAAGGATTCCTCTCCGAATATTTAATGACATGAAAATCCATACCTGTAAGTCCCTAAATACGAGTTCCAATTTTATAAGATTATTAGCACAATGATCCTCTCCCATTTACTACAATTAAGAAGTTAAACATTATGACAAAAACAAAACTAACAACTTAAACCGTACGAGTCGATTTTCAAAATTTTCAAAACAAAGAGAGTAAGAGACTGTGTATGCGCTTCTTTCCAAAGATCACTTTATTTTGATAGGAAATTATTAAATCAATTCTTCCACATAAACCAGTAGGTTCGACCAAGTTCCTGGTTTCACCAGAAAAAAATTTTCCTCGAGATATCAAACAATAATATGGCATCAAGATACGTGTTACGTCAGAAAGAAGGAATAAAAAAAAACAATTCACTTTCAGAAACAAAACGAGTACAGGTCGAAATCTAAGAATCAATACTTATTGCGCTGTTGACCTTCCAGTACACGATACATCCAGTTTTTCTTCCTACATTCGACTTTTCCTACCATATTTCCGCAAACCTCCGTTACTTTAAAAATTTAAAAACCTAACTGTAACATCAAATCTTGGCAAATTGAACTTTCTGTATCGTTGGCAATTTAAAAATTCATATATTTGGCATTCAATACGAGAGGAGTTTTAACCTGACTACGGTAATCAAAATTTTAAAATGCACTGCATCGTGTACGAGAGAGCTGATACATGTAATAATCGATCAGCAGGAAGCAATCTCCTGCAGGAGTATGAGTCTCTTGGATTGCGATGGAAGGGGGGACGAAGAGGTGGTGGGCACAGGAGTACAAGTAGAGTCTCGGGGAAGACGGGATAAATATTAAATATTCATCATGGCCGCAACATGGTGCGATCACCGGCCGCATATGAATGAGGTATTAAGACGCGATCTGAGGACCGCCGCGCGCCTAATTTATGATAATCCGATAAAATGCAGTACTTTGACTGCAAAATTCAATTCCATCCATCGTGGGGCTTTTTGTTTTCCAGAACAATTAGCGCGATTTTGTCTTTTTTAATCTAAAAACGCCCCATTGAAACGTCCAATGATAATGGAAATTTCTTGTCGACTATCTTTGATTAAACTTGACGATTTAAATGGTTCAAGGAACAAGAATTTAATTTTTGTTTTTGCGATCAGAAAAAAAGAAAAATGATAAAGCACCATCACAATATACAAGCTAAATTAGGTTTGCACGAGAACAATTTCCATTATACAAAGAGACGAAGCTAACAAGCTGAATTAAAACTAAGTAAGAGAAATTCTTGCCTAACGTAGGAATTTCTTTAAATATTTTATTATTATCTTCTTGTAAAATTGTTTTAGGAAAATCCAGACGACGGCAGGTGTAGGATTCCAGTATTAAATTGAACTTTTAGTCCTAGACTTTCTGGACTAGACATCGTTTTTCTTCGCCAGCTGTGTTTCGCTTATCCTTTAGACTTCTTTTACACACGTTTCGTATGACAAACTTGAAACTTTCGATGTTATTTCAATTTAAATTAAATCGCGGCTAGTATTTCAGGCAATTGGGAAAGTTTAACGCATTCAATCTGAAAATAACAGAAACCGGAGTTTTAAAATAAAACTTTAATCTCGACCGTTTTTGCTGCTTGAGCAAAACGCCAAGAATAAAGTATTGCAGTAGTAGTAAGAATTTTAAAATAAACAAAACAAGAAGTTTAGATTCAATTAGAGCTACGATTATTTCTGTCAGTCGCTCCTGTCGGATTAAGAACCTGCGTCATCTAGAATCGAATTTTCAAATACGAGAAGCTGCTTTGTTCGAAAATTCGATTATTCGCGCCGAATAAACTAATTAGTATTCACGTCAGACACAGGGCACAAGCAAAACTTAGTTAAAATTTACGTTAAAATTTAGTTGAATATTGTCTGCCAGATAAATCACTTTAACTTATCAATTATCTATTTTGCCAAAATTTCTTAAACCACCTAATTCGAAATACGAGCTTCGTGTTAGAGATGCGTCTTGAACGTCAAATTTCTAATTAAACGGCTGCGTGACGAAGAATGCGAAAATTCTAACGCAGACGTACTCCAGTTGTACTGTACCTACACGGTCTAACAGTATCATGCGATGCAGAAAGGAGAAATGTTTGCACAGAAATGAGACACTTTAAAATAAACAGAGAAAAATTCCAAAAGAAACAATCCACAGGTGAGCACAATATGGCTTAAATAAAGATCATGCAGAAATAGAAGACATAAAAATTAAAAAAGTTATAGTTCAGGGTTTTCTACTCAGGTGTTCTTAAGAAAAGGCTATTTGGGTAAGTGTTTCACATGTTTAAGAGTCTGGTGTTAAAAATTTTATTTCCCGTAGAATCGGTGATGAAACCACCAGGAATGACAAAGGATACAATTTAAAGAAAGGACAGTCATAAAAAAAGAAAGTTAATCCTCAACAAGTTGCCTTAAAAATTTTGGAAGTTACCATCCAGAAGAGCAGTTAAGAAAGCAATGTGTGATTGCAATTCTCGCAGAATTAAAAGAAGACATACGGTGTTGTCTTTACGTGTTTGTCAGCAAGGGAAAATGCATATTGAACTTTCAGAATTATTATCTACAAACTTGCATATACGCAATAAGATCTACAGCCCCAAATATGTGTGGTAATGAAACGGATATGAAATTGCGCCAAAGAGAATCAAGAGATGCTCTGCAGAAGATTAACAGTGAATTAAAAGAAGACAGAGTTCCAGTCAGTAAACTTCAAGACAACGCTCACCCCAAAAAAACTGCCCAACAGCTGTGACAACAAATTGACAGTACATTGAAGTTCGTTACGAATGGAGCTAAGAAATCCTGGATACAATGATGAAATATATTAGAAGTTGCTTTGACTTTCAGCATAACTGGCAATGATTGTTTAGTAAGCTAGTGGTGAGAGGAGTGCTGCTGCTGCTGCTAAAAGTCAACTGACAACTTACAACTAGAAGAAGGATGCAGCTGCGTTAATCAATTTAGTAACTATAAGAAGCGGATAGTCTACTTACGACGTCTTTGGTTAGATTCAAACTGGAGATATTACCGTGCTCGTAAGTAAGAGACAATCACATATTGTATATTTTACTAGAATTGGCGTTAGATGAGTTATCATCGAAGGTAGCCATATATCAATAACTTCTGGCTCCAACAAGAACAGGAATTATTTCAGAAGTGTCGCCTTATATAATCAACTACAACCAGAGTTCAGAGACAATACTTGCTGTAATTGCTGTTTCAACAAGAAAAATAAAATTTCAGTGCATAATGCTGTAAACTTATCTTTATTAGTTTTTTTTATTCTGAAAATTCTACTAACTTTTTCAGGATCTACTAACCAAAAACAATACATAGAAATTCTTATAATTCGCAAAAGATTGTTAATTATACCCTTTCACGCTGTCTTCCTTAGAGTATAGAGAAGGTTAAAACCCTGACTTAAACTGCAAGCAAGATAATTGTCAGATTTATTGAAAAGTCTGAATGTCAGAAGAGAAGGTACTTCATGGTTCGGTGATAGTGTTGCAAACCATTCCTGATTGTGTGTAGTCGAAAATCTTACAATACAAACAGAAGCATTTCGAAAAAAACACATAGAGTAAAAGCACCAATCCTCTGCCACCATATTTGAAGTTCAAATTCGTTTAAATTTAAAACGAAATAATATTTATCAATGAAACTTTCTGTATAGTTATGCATATTTAAATGCTCAATCGTCAAAAGTCATTAAACGTTTAGTTATATATGAGAAAAAAAATAAATCATTAAAACCGACACCTTGGCCCCGTAATCCGCCGCTAGTTACCAAAAAGCCGCCGTCAAGGTCCTAGTAGCCGCCTTTAAAGAAACAAAACTATAAACATCGTATAAACGTGAGGAATGATTATTTCTTAAATGATTACATATGAGTTCTTGGAAGCTTTATTCGGATCACATGTTTGGCAAATTAAATCTGTTTTAGCGATATCTTCGTTACTCGCCATAAGCATAAAATAATTTAACAATTTTATGCCTTTCTTGCATTTGCTCATAAACGATTTATTGAAACAAAAAGAATTTATTAAAAAAAATACAGGCAAATACAAAATAAGTAAATAATTAATAAACAAATAAATTTAATTCCTACTTTCTACATGATACTCTTTAAAAGTTAATTTTTCACTTAAGTTGGTTGTTTGAACATGTTGACTTCCTAAAATTAGATTTTCTTTTGAAGAGAATAATAACCATCAAATAAATGATGGAAAGATTAATAAATGTGGGTGCTAATCAACAAAATTAAATTAAAAAGTCGAGCAACAATAATAAAAAATCTCAGTATTGTGGAATTCCTAGGGCACGGCAGTGGCGGGCGGCGAGCGGGCGACTAGACGAATCTGTGAATACCGGTACTCTGCCTACCTTATTTTCGACATTTGTTTAATTAAAATTCAGGATTGTTTGTATTAAATATTAAGAAGGACCATTGCTTTAATTTACCAAACAAAAATTTTTACGAAAATGTCCACAAAAATGCGCAAATCGTACCTAGAATGCAACAGTTTCTCGTTAATAAAAACGCAGTCAATGGCAGTCGTAGTAAACACAATCACGTACTGGCAGTAAATAAATGCTAATAATTAACATATAACTTTTATTTACCGGAATGAATGTAACATAATCCTTAGAACGAAGGATGGTAGATAACACAAAGCTAAAATTCTTCGTTATTTATGGTGCCATAATTTATTTATAAAATAATAATTGATTCGTAGGTGGGCTGCTGAAGCCGGACGTAATTAGGTGCGTTTACCCTACACCACGTTATGCCGCATTACAAACCGAGAAGAAATTCGACAACCACTACTTCATCCCGATCCATTGACTTTTTCGTATTAAAGGAGCCAACGAGAAGAAGTACGTAAAACCTCATATTTCCTGTAAGAACTGTCATATTCTCTTGTAAGTGAGTAGAGGATGCAATTCCAGAACCGGGGCAGGGATGTGCAAATGAGGCAACTTGTCATAGACACCACGGTGACTAGATACTAAAGACATTTAAATTTGGATTTCGCAAAATGTCGCAGACAGCGTCCCATCTAATGACATTACGCTCTCTACTATCCTCGTAATATAGTAACATCCTTCGTCCAAAAAAATTAAACTTGCGCGATCATATTTGTTTCGTTCATGTCACGGCCTCCAGCACCTGCAGGCCAATAATGGTGACTAGATACTGCACAGTGGAGAATTAGTCGATTGAAATTGACAAATGCGCTAATACCAACATGTTTATCACACGAAGGCGCCTGAAAAGACGCCAAACACCCTTGATCTAAAGATTCTTGTACCTCTTGAATGGAATGATGAAATTTAGTGTCTAAGAGTGTCTCAAGTAAATTCTCAGCGTTTTTAGAATTTTCACATTTAATAACATTATGGAAACCTAGATCTTAAGGACCTGAATCCAAAATTGAACACGTTTAAAGACAAGAGGTACTATGGTGTAAACGTGTCTAGCCTTAGATGCAGTGTTTAACGTGATTATAGGTAAGAAGGTAAGAGACTAGGAGCTGCACACTGATAAATAATAAGACAACTGAAACTGACATTTAACGCCCTAATGTGTCGGCCCTGTAAAATTAGTAAACGATAATTACTCAGAAACAATTGGCCTTTCGAAAGATAGAAAAGCTGCACGTGTATTTAGATTATCTGTAGATCAAACAATTGGAAGTCAATAAAAACAAGAATTTTAATTTTATTATTGACTTGAAGAACTATAAGTACTACAATGCCTAAGATAAAAGTGTGTGCGAGTCGATTTTGCAATATCAATGTACAAAACAAGAGTAAGAAAAACTCACTGAAAAAAAATAGAGTGTTTGTTTCAACAGTTTCATGAAGGTAACCGTATTTGTGTTTAATTCAACAAAGAAAATATTAACTTAAAATTGTACTTCATTTTGAACCGACATTTTACGTTTCTTAAAAATAATTGTTTGCTTTGATATTCGTGGTTTGTTGTCGACTTAACGTTTAAAAGAAGTCTTTCGTTATTATTTGAACCTAAACAAAGAAAATATTATTTTAATATTTAAAATTTTCAGATTAGTTCAAGTAGTAATTGAAACAAATGTTGCCCTTTTTGTTTCAAACGTTGTTATCAGTTTAATTTGATCATCTCACACTATTATGCTAATGCTAATTTATTCAACAATACAAAAGATTTGATTCAACCTTTTTTGGTGTTGTTTGAATCTTCGAGAATTGCTCCAAGTTGCAAGGTTATTCGGGATCTAAATTTAGATCTGCAGGATCTGCATTTTTAGTTGTGGTATGATGCCAGTGGGGAATTCGTTTCATAGCTGGCATATTTATTTGTTGGTACTAATTATCTAATCAGTTAAAAGTTTGTGAATAGATAAAATATTATATAACGTGTTTGTGTTTTACTTTCCTCATTTTATATCTTATTCTTGTATATATGCATGTAATACGTCTACGTATTGACTCAGCACATAGTACATAAAGGGTTAGTCATAAGTAGAGCCACCTTTTTTAAATCACAGAACTCTTGCTAAACAAATGAAAAACAATTTCTTTACTGTTTAGTGAATGTCATATTGACAGTTGGATACTAACACGAAAGATTTTGTCAGAATGTTAACTATTACAAAATGAAACGAATTGAAAATGAGCGTTTTGAGAAACGAGTTTGCGAGTTTTACACTCAGTGTGGTTACAGTAAATGTGCTACATTCAACCATTTTAAAAATGAAAGAAAATCGCAACGTAGCATCTACAGAATAATAGACCGATACGTTAAGAGAGGTGTGATTAAGTATCAGAAATTATCCGGAAGACCTAGAGTTGCAACAAGTGATCAAAATTTAAGTCACATTGAGAGACTGATAAAAAGCAATCCTCGAATTTCATCGACTAGGAGTTTTGCAATAATCTATACAGAGAGCTAAAAAAAAGTTGTCTATTAAGGCCCACTTTTACAATTATTGGATAAACTTATCGAAGGTATTATTGTCATGAATACAATTGTGAAAAGGACAAACAACAGTTGCGTCCATGGCAATAATACCTTCGATAAAGTTATCCAACTATTGTAAAAGTGGGCCTAAGTCATCTGTCCAAACATCTCCACCAAAGTATATAAAAAACCAATAGGAAAGATGCCGTAAATGAGGAGCGAAGCTTTATCCTGAAATGCTTGAGGGAAAAAATTGTCCTGGATGATAAAAGATTTTTTATGGCAAAAGACACTATTCTGTTCCCTATCAAGTAAAATTTCGACCAAAAACTAAATTCTCTAGTAAATTTCTAGTATGGCAAGCGATTGATTCTCATGGCAATGTTTCTGAGCCCTATGTGAGGAAAGAAACGATTCTATTCTAAAGAATCTTTTGATCCCATTTATTAAAAAACATCATTGAAAAGAAGATATAATCTTCTGGCCGGATTTCCTAAAGAGTGGCCAAATTTTTAACTCGGTTAATGTTAAATTTGTTGATCGAGAATCAAACACTCGAAATTTGCCTCAAGAGCGGCCAATACAAAAATTCTGGGCATCATCAAAAGTCCGCACCAGCTAAGAACTTAAAAGGATTTCGACAAATTTGGAAAAATCTTACTGCAGAAGTGGCAGCAGAGTCTGAGCAAAGTCTTGTAAAGGACCTTAAAAGTAAATTACGACTAATATTCAGGGAAGGTGTTTATGCTTCTTTGAGAATTAAAGCTAATAAAAAGAAACATTAATTTTGTTATTTATATAAGGAAAATATTTTGTTTGTTCATCTCGTTCAATAAAGTGACTTTACTTATGACTAACCCTTTATGTACGTAGTTACTACGCATTAAACATACATAGCAACTTAAATTTTTAGTAAAGCGAAGTTGTTTTCTGTGAAGTTTGAATGATTTATGCAAATCGGTAGAATAAAACCGAGTGAGGCTGCAGTTTTTAATATTTTAATGAGCAGATCGTCCTAACCGTCCTAATAGGCGCGGGGATTCCCCGATTTTGTTCGCTGAGTTTTCCAAATTTGTATTGCTTTGATTTTTGTAATTTTATGTAATTTCTTTATCTAGTTATAAAGTCAATAATAAACTGTTATGGATATGGAAAAGTTATTAAATGAGATCTAGCTGGCATCTTTGCCTAAGGTATCAATCAATTTCGTTTGTTACTTTTTAATTTTTAACGTGTACATTCAAAGCTTGAGAATGAAACAAAAAATATTTAATCAATCAATGTGATAATTTTGGAAAAACTTGATCCGCTTATGAACTATGATTTAAAAAATAATATTCCATAGACCACAACATTGATGAAGAAGCTCTGTTATACCTCGATTTGGATGCTTTGAAGGAGCTGATTCCAAAAATAGGATCTAGGATGAAATTTCAGGCCAAATTAAAACAGTATAAAGATGTAATAAACATGGCAGTTGTTTATGATGATGAAAATGTAAGTATAATTTTATATAATCTTTTCGAATGGTGCTATACAGGGTGTTCTAAAAGTCTATGGGCAGAAGATAGCGTCACTATTTGTCGACATATCAAAAAATGCTACTAGAAGAAAGTTGTAGGAAACGATTGCTTCTATGTTCTAAAACTATTTCTGATTATAGATAATGCTTTGTAAAAGTGTGGTTTTCTAAATGGATCACCTTGTTTATTTTGATGTTTTTGCACTCCTAGCTCATTGTTGTTTATAGCCATATAACATAATAGGGTCTAAACCTAACCATTCCAGCGTTATTAATTTTCAAAGTCTTCTTGAACTTTCCAGCTTGTTCTGGAATTAACGATTGATTTTCGCTGTGTTTTTACCTTCACAAAAAATGATTTTCATCTCTTTTGTCTATAAACAATTATTAAAGTTTCAACTATGTGATTTTATTACACAGACTAATCGACAAAAGCAAATTGTACTTTTTCTAGATCTTTCTAAATGTGACACTATCTATCATGGTAATTCAAGACAGCATAAATCAGCTTTCATTTGATACCAATATCAGTTACCTTAACCAACAGTTTCATTATATTGCTATATAGAGTAGATGTTTCTACATCAGTTTTCATATATAATTTAATTTCAATTTTCAATTTTTGTTGTACATAGTTTTTATCTTGCTTTGGAAACTTGCTTTTTGTAAATTTGACAACATAAAAATCAAGACATTCTGGAAAAATTAAAAGATTAAGATGCATCCTTATAGCAATAACACTGTTGCTTCAAGAAAACTTATGTGGTATCAATAAAAGCTGGCCCTGTGCATTCTTAAATTACCATGACAGATACAAAAGTTCAAAAAAAATGAGTCAAAGTTTTTCAAACTTTGATACGTATTGCAGTTATTTGTAAAAAGATGGTGAACTGCAAAAATTGTTGAAAAATAGTTTTTTTTTGTGTTTTAGGATTATTTGTCATTATACAGGTTGTTTCAAAATGAAGCTGTCTGTGTCACTTTTCTTAAGATATATTTGTTGATTTATTTAGTCCTGATTGCAACTACAAAAAAGTGCTTCTGAAAAACCTTTTTAATATGAGTCAAGGTTTGGGAAGAGAAAACAGATATTCTATATTGTCTGTTGATTCAAACATTGATCATTATGGGGAAATGTAATCTGTGAGGTTGCTGTGAAATTCTTTAATGTTTTCAGGTTTCAGCATCTCCTGCCTCTTCAGGTAATGCATCAATTTCCACTGTCAGCGACTTCCATGATGAAGTACACAGCAGCACTGATGAAATAGCTAGTGCATTTAACGTTTCTTCATCAGCACATCGGGCATTTTGTGGAAAGCAAAATATTAACAAATCTTTTCGAACTGTATGCAACTTAGATTTGTGTCAATTCTTAAATACAACTGTTTCTGGGCAATTTATTTTACGTGGATATCAAAAAGATAAGCGATTAACAAGGCAATTGAGAAATCAATTAACTAGTATCGTTATCAGTGGATTGATGTCCTGACAAAGAGTAATGCATTAAGAAATATATAGCTAAAATATATCTTTTTCAGACATGAACACTTTTAACTGCTTTTTTAGATCTTCAAATATTATCAGAAAGAATTTTGCCAACTTTTTCCAACTGAAACAAAAGCCACATACTATATTCCACGGGTACCTACAAGAAGATCACACAAACTCTAACGCAAAAGGAAAACTCATTGATAAATATGGAAATTTAAAAAGTTTACTCCGCAATGAAACGGATAGTGACAATAATTCTAAAAGAGAAGACACTAACACTGATATTACTAATACAGTAAATTTTTAACGTTTTACATATCTATACTATATTTTAATACTATAGACCCATGAGTTTGGACTTCGGAGGCTTGCATATCAAAAACTATTAATAAAATGAAATCAAATCAAGTTTATCTCAAAGATAATAAAATCTTTAAGATAAACTGTTTATTTCATTCTTCTAAATAGATTATGAAATGCAGACTGCTAAAATTCAAAGTCAGGGGTCTGTAATTAATACTAATCACTTAGTATTTATTTATGTTTTTCAGTAGATGAATTTAATAGTTGTGCCAATTGGTTAAAACTCAATAAAGAACCTTGAGACCTGGTTTTAATAAATTGGAAAAAAACATTTATTTTGAAAAAAGGTGATAACAAAAGCCAAACTGTTGAAAACTTCATAAACAAGTGGCCTATAGTAAAACATAAAAATGTCCATCAATTGGTGAGCCAAATGTACACTATACCTAGTATCCATGCCCTTTAAATTTTCATTTCATTTTTTAGATCGAGCATGATTTCCAAGAATTATATCCAGAATGCAAAATGATATCACTGTTAAAAGAATACTAAAAGTGGGAGATTTTTTTGAAATTATAAAGAATCTGTACAGAATTGGAAAAATGTACTGAAGAATTTTTAGAACCTTTAAGTAAGTTTTGTCTTCATTCTTATTCAAAATGTATATCGCATTAGGATCTAAACAATACTTTTGACCTGATAACACACCGACAGTGATTAGTACTAACCTACAGTTTTAACACCCAATTGATGTTATTGTTTGTTTTTTTTACCTATTCTCACATTACATTATATTATTTCTTATGGTCTTATATTGTTCATTCTTTATAGACATC
The DNA here is from genome assembly GCA_011009095.1 of Ignelater luminosus. Classification (NCBI taxonomy): domain Eukaryota; kingdom Metazoa; phylum Arthropoda; class Insecta; order Coleoptera; family Elateridae; genus Ignelater; species Ignelater luminosus. The sequence goes on along the minus strand of VTPC01002861.1, from coordinate 38,078 downwards.
TGCAAATATCGATGAACTTGTCTCAAAAAGAAGAACCAAACTGGCTGATATGAATTTAACAGTCCATCCGTATTTAATTGTGGATGGTGCTTCATTTGCTACTGTAACTGATTGTTATTTGATAATGGACAACTGCAAATATAAAACCTCATTGGTATTACAAGGTCTTGACTTAACATTTAAAGCGTTTCATGCTTTAAATACAAATGATCCAAAAGAATCCGAACATATTTGGCTATTGATTGTATGAAATAAAATCGTCTACTATTACCATACTGACTATATTAAAAGAATTCGAAAATGTGTAGAGTATAATAACACAGACCCACAAAAAAAATTGTTTTTGGTGCCTAGGATTTTAGAACTGATTTTAGCTATATTTGAGCTGCTGAATCTAAATATGAAATCAGTTTTTCTCTATCTGCTCTACTATTTTAGATCAGTGTTTTTTTTTAATGTGCAGTTCTACACAAAATGTGCAGTTCTAATTCACATATACAAAGATTGTTTCCTGTATATTTGCCCTACTGTCAGTCTGCCGTGAACTTAGTTCCAGAAAAA